>PVKY010001247.1:0-33814 GCA_004027775.1 Bradypus variegatus
GTCTGGGAAGGCATCAGAATCCTATTTGATGATCCCCCAAAGGTGCGCTTTCCTGGCCGGCCCAGCACACTGTTCCTTGCAGTCCAAGGGAGGCCTGGAATCTTTAAACTTCTTCTGCATTTGCCCCTGTCCGGGGTGGGCTGAAACAGCGGCACGGAGCTGGTGATCCGAATTCAACAGTCTAAAGCTGTACTCAGTGTTCAGCCATTACCCCTCCCCCTGTTCTTGGGGGGGAGGGCTTCCTTGTCACCCTCCACATGCAGCAGCCAGCGAGGGACCGGACCCGATGCAGTGCACCTCGAGATGGGGTGGGCGCCGGCAGCTGCCGCGGAGCGAGTTGCAGTTCTTTGTCACGGTTTCCCATCCTCTTTCTCCAGCTGTTCCCCAGATGCTGCACGGTGCTCCACTGGCCTCCAGAGCCCCAGAATGGTGGTTTCAGAGAGTTCCTGCCCATCCACGAGCTGCTTGGGAGGAGGCATGAGTCCTGGGGCTCCCTACTCCACCATCTTCCCCGGAAGGCCCCTCTTACTCATTCTTCAGTGTATAAATAAAAAGATTTAAAGGAAGCACCAACAATCTCACCCAAACCCCAATCCCCAGGTGTGTGCTTTCATCTAATCCTGACTGTATGCAGGAACATGGATGGACTTTTAAATTAAATCCCACCAGGCACACGGTTTTGAAGCCGTTCCTCTGCTTTTCCATATGTGATTCTCACGTATAAGCCAACATTTTCATTCCTTTAGTGACTTAGGTTATTTTGTGCTGTTTTGTTGTTACTACAAAATTTAAACCCTGAAAGGATGTGCTTTTCCTAAATTAAAAATTTAAAGCCTTAAGAGATCACTGAAACAGTTTCCTCATAGTGATAGAATAATTTATTCTGTCAAAGGAATATGAGAGAGATATCAGTATTTAGTTTAAAAACCCATTGCCTAATCTGGCAGCTTCCTGAGACCTTCGTTACCCATCAGTGCCCGGGTGACAGAGGCTGTTTAACGCTTTATAACTGCACTCTCTGTGCTGCTCAGGGGAAAGGCGACCCCTCCCTGTACACCCAAAACGGAAAGGAAGGAAGACGGTCTATTTCTTTAATTGCATTTCGGGTGAACTTCTTGGCTAAACACCAAAGTGATTTTTTAAAAGTGGCGTAGAATAATTTGAAAACAATTTTAGTTTAAATTATTGCCCAGTAGGCAATGTATTCACGTGGTTCAAAATGCAGAAGCTGCCCCAGGAATTGAGGCCCAAATTCCTTCTCCTCCTCCCAGCCCTGAATCCCCCTCCCTAGAGCAGGCGGGACTATCAGTTCCAGCTGTGTCCCGGGACCCCCAAGCAAGTACCCGTTCCTCCCACGCGGCCTTTCCTTTCCCAGGCTGACAGCTGGGCCCCAGGTCCCACTCCCGACAGCGCCTCTGCATGAGTCCTCCCTGTCCGCATCTGCCCACACCCAGGCCTGCCCTCAGATTTCTTTGACAGGTTGGTGTAGGATATTGTAAGTGTTAATGCTACTTACTTAGGGCATTTTTCTGCATTTGTTCTAATTTTCTATTTTCTCTTTCCTTTTTTTTATTTATAAAACATATTTTCCTATTTTGTAATTAGTGGTTGTGATTCCCAGTAGAGGTCAATGTTTTTGTTTTGTTTTTCTCCCCCCCAAAATTCGAACTTGCCATTTTCTGTTTAGATGATATGGAAAAAGATAAGAAATTTACAGAACAAAGAAAGCTGTTTTGCATTGCATGAGAAACCGTCTTTGGCTCTGTCAATATTCAGCAACAGAGCTGTCAGTAAGCTAGCCCTGGTGAACCTCAGGAATCCAGCTCCCCATTCAGACAGATTTCCTTCCCTGGCAGGACACGATTAAAAATTCACTGTCTTTTTTTTCTTGCATAGTGGTGCCACTGAAGATAAGACGAACCACTACCCAGAAACCCTAGCAGTTCATCTGCTGTCTTTTAGGAAGTCTGAAGACTGCTTTCCCCTAAGATTCTGTTTACATGTATAATCGTTCTTTCAGTGGTTAATAAAATTTATTCACCTATTTGAAAACTGTCATGATTTTTCGCTTATAACTTTTACCAATTAACTAGCTAGCATGTTGTTTGAGACAGGAGAAAGGTATCTTCTGTTCCAAGTGAACTGACTTGCCTTCCAACCTTCTTGATCTCCATTAATTTATTTATTCAACTAAGTATTTATTAAGCTTTTCTTCTGCATCAGGTACTGTGCTAGGCTCATGGTGTGTATGTGGACTTATGCTTTAAAATAGTCCTTCCTGGTCACCAAAAGTTATAAGTTGTGTTCACTGCAAGAGAGAGGGGCTGGAAATAGCAGTGGCTTAAATGAAGGCCAGCAGAAGGCCTCTGGCCTGTTATGGCCACTTTCCTTGTCTGGGTGTCCTGGGCTCCTTCTTTTCCTCTGCCTCACCAGCCGTCCGTGGTGCTTGGCTTCCATCCTCGCGGCAACCTCAGACTACAGGATGGTGGCTGGGGCTCCAGCCATTGCATCCACATGCTAGACAGGAAGGCAGGGCAGGGCAGGAAGACACAATAAAACAGAAGGAGTGCTAGTTGCCCTTCCTCCCTCTCTTCCTTCTAGGCAGCTCTCTGGATACCCTCCAACAATTTTGCTTACCCATCAGAGGTTGCCCCCAGCTGCCAGGGAGGATGGGAAGGCCCATCTCTGGTTGTGTGTGTGGCTGGGTACAGCTCTGCTGCTCAGGTAAGAGGAGAGGAAGGAAACCGATGTCTGCCTGCATCCAGAGCCATCCGTGCATCCCGACGTGGAGGCCTTGTCCCTCTTCAAGGGGCTTCCTATAGAACCTGCTCACGGGGAATCACGTGTGGTAAAGTCCCAGTGACTATGTGTAGCTCGATATTCGGATACTTGCTATTGGAAGGGTTTCATATGACTTTTCAGTATCAGGGCTTCCAGAATTTGATTTGGATTCTGACCTCAATACTCTGAAATGTCCATGTTGCTTTTGGCTTTGGGGTTTAACATCATTGTTGAATGAGTTCAGGGTATCACTATGGCACCCTGAAGCAGGCTTTTCCCCCAGTTTGTCTGTTTCTCATCCCCGCTAACAAGGCAGCCTGGGGGTCACTGGCAGGAGCTGGTGGAGTCCTTGCAGGCAGAGGCAATGGTGGACACGACAGAGAGGACTGTGGCTGGATCCTTCATTCCCCCGAGCCTCAGTGGTGGGGAGCACCAGCCGGCACACCCACCATCTCGGCCCTGGGTCCCCACTACCCCGACCCCCGGGCCCTGCAGGCTGGGTGGGTTCCCCCTCTTTTCTTCTCTGCCCACTCCTCCAGAGCCAGTGGGGGTGGGCTCCCCCACAAAGTGGGGTGATAGGGCCCTGCCTCAGCATTTTGGGGGACCAAACACACATGTACATCTGCAGCCACGTGGCAGGGCCTCCCCTGGAGGAGCTGGAACCAGCGTTCCTGCTGGGCACCAATGGGGACACACTTTAAAGGGTGAGGGGGCATTTTCCAGGCAGGAAAGTAGCAGGCAAGGAGGACAACCTCTGGCATCCCAAAGGGGAGAAGTCTGCCTGGGGGAGCAGAGGCGCTGCTGGGGAAGGTGCCAGAAGGGGGAGAGCCTGGGCAGGGGCCCGGCAAGCTGTGAGCGATGGGTGGTGAGTACCGGGGGGGCCTGCAGTCTCCAGCCAGAAGATGGCAGTTACCCAACCCCAGCTCTCCAGAGTGCCAGTTACTGTCGAGGTGAACTGTGTCCCCCAAGTGGCTGCTGCAGTCCTCCCCCGGCTTCTGTGAGTGCGACCTTATTTGGAAATGGGGTCTTTGCAGATGGGATTGTCGTGGCCAAGCTGGGTTAGGGTGCACCCCACGTTGGGCTGTAGCTTCCGGGATTCCACCCTCTGGAAGCCTGTAATTTTCCAAGCCATCAGCTTCTGGTTTCTTCAAACCCAAGAGTTCAGTTCTAAGTTTATCTCTCTCCGCTCGCATTTTACTATAAGCTGCAAGAAGAAGCCAGGGTACATCCTCCACATGTAGTCTGGAGATCTCCTCAGCTAAGTATTCCACATTGTCGCTTTCAAATTCTTCCTTCCATCCGACACCAGGACTCAATTTTGCCAAATTCTCTGCCACTTTAAAACAAGGATCGCCTTTCTTCCAGTTTGCAACAATGCATTCATCATTCCTGTTCAAGGCCTTGTCAGAAGTATCTTTAGAGTCCATATTTCCACAAACAGTCTCTTCAAAGCAGTTTAGGCCTTTTCTATCAAGCTCCTCACAATTCTTCCAGAATCTTCCCCTTATCCATTTAAAAAGCCATTCCAACATTTGGTGTTTGCAAACACAGCAGCAAAAGCACCCCACTTCCAGTACCAAAATCTGTTCTAGTTTGCTAATGCTGCCAGATTGCAAAACATCAGAAATGGATCGGCTTCTATAAAGGGGTTTATTTCATTACACAGTTACAGTCTTAAGACCATAAGTGTCCAAGGTAACACATCAGTAATCGGGTACCTTCACTGGAGGATGGCCAATGGTGTCCGGGAAACCTCTGTTAGCTGGGAAGGCACATGGCTGGTGTCTGCTCCAAAGTTCTGGGTTCACAATGGCTTTCTCCCAGGATGTTCCTCTCTAGGCTACAGTTCCTCAAAAGTGTCACTCTCAGTTGCTCTTGGGGCATTTGTCCTCTCTTAGCTTCTCTGGAGCAAAATTCTGCTTTCAACAGCTGTCTCCAAAATGTCTCTGTAAGCTGCAGCTCCTCTCTCAGCTCCTGTGCATTCTTCCAAGTGTCCCTCTTGGTTTTGTAGCTCCTCTTCAAAATGTCACTCTCAGCTGTACTGTGTTCCTTCTGTTTGTCGGCTCATTTGTATGGCTCCAGTGATTTAATTTAGACCCACCCTGAATGGGTGGGTCAACACCTCCATGGAAATTATCCAATCAGAGTCATCACCCACAGGTGGATGGGGCGCATCTCCAAGGAAACGCTCAAAGGATTCCATCTAATCAGCACTAAAATGTCTGCCCCACAAGACTGCATCAAAGAATATGGCTTTTTCTGGGGAACATAATACATTCAAACTGGCACAGGATGTGACATGGGGGCGGTAACAAGCAGCCTCGTTGGAGCCGCGAGGCAGTAAGAGAAGTGGGAGAGAAGTGAGGAAGAGGAGGGAGCACACTGAGGGGCTCTCCCATGATCGGGGTGTTGGGTGCTGTGTGCAAGGAATCGGTCATAAAGACGGAGGTTTGGAATAGGTCCAGAAAAGCTACGAGCTCGAAAGGAGCCGTGCAGGAGGAAGCAGCTCCCTTCAGTGTGCCTGAGAGGATTCGGGGTGCCCACTGGGGATGCCAGCTATGGATTCACCTTGGCCGGCCACTGCTCCTGGCCTCTTGGCACCTCTGCATGGTCAGGTCAGCTGGTGGGTCCACCCCTGCAGGGCCACCACCCACAGGCACCCTCGGAGCCCCAGGGCATTCTCACGCACGGTTCTAGCTCACGGGGAGAAGCCCAGGTGCCATTTCCTTGGGTAGCATTTGTCCACGTCGGCCCTGCACGGCCCGTCAGTGACCATGGGGCCAAGGAGGCCTGACCCCGTCCTTCCACAGGGACCTCGGGCCAAGAGACTCACAGGGGGCTCACAAACCTGCAGGGCACGAGGCAAAAGCCTCCCGTCTCCCTGAGCACCACAGAAAACGGACTTGGAGCTTTCCACTCAGCAACGTGCAAATTGGTGACTCACTCAAACTGGGTGAGTCAAAAGTGAGCAATTTAGTTGTTTCAGCACAAACGCCGGATGGGTCTGTCTTTCTCCCGTTCTCAAAGGTTTTCTATCACGCATCCCGGGTGTGCACGTGCAGAGCAGTTCCGACCAGACGCCCCAGTCTCCTCTCTTTTTTAATAAACCAGCATAAAGCAGAATTTATTTACAGAACGCAACGATCCGTGAAGGTTACCATAGTGCTGGGGACCACATTAGCCGCTCCAGTGGAATTCATTAGAAATTAACTACCACCTAAATTAATTTCCCACAGCCGCCAGCTGTAATGGCGGAGTGGAGCCGTCCATCAGCCGCCCTGACAGGGGGGCTGTCACCAGCGTTATTTATAGGGCGCGGCCCGAGCCCCCGGGCAGCAGGCGTGCCGGCCCAGGGCCCCCCGGAAGCCTGGGAAGTCCCTCGCCGACCCGGGACATGGCCCCCAGACCTCAGCCTCTCCACGCCCTGGCCTGGCATGAGGGGGGCTCTTGTCGTGACTCACAACCCAGAGAGAAGGCCCTTCGCTTTAAAACACGTGTGTTCACAAGCAACGCCCTCGAGAACCATTGCAGCCTTTTCAGAGAAGGGTGGGCACCTTTTAGGGACGCCTCAGTCAGGGCCCAGCTCCAGATGAGCCGCTCGGAATTGTGCCGCAGGGATTTCCAGGGTCGTGATGCGCTCCAAGGAGCCTGCGGAATGGAGCGTGTGGGGCATTCCACTGGGGCTGTGCGTGAGAGTGTACACAAGTGTGTGCACGAGTGTAAGAGGGTAAGAATGTGTGAGCGTGTGTGTGTGAGTGTACGTATGGAGAGGGTGTGGGTGGGTGTGAGTGTGGGAGTGTGTGTGTGTGCGTGTGCAGGCACTGGCAGGTAGGTCCCTCATGCTTTGGGGAAGTGAAACCACTGATGAATTGTCGACTGTTCCTGGTGGCCTCTGAGACAATAGTTTACTCGAAAAAAAGTGGGCGATGATAAGTTTTTCAAGAAACATTCTTGCCGTTATGGGAAACGGACTGTGCTGCACGATGGCAGAATCCAGAGGAGAGTCACGTAAACGCTGGAAGGACCGAGGTTCCATGGGCTGACGAGGGTGGCGGCCGCTGAGCTTTCTGCCTGTCCCGCACCCCCTTCTCTCCAGCCCTGGTGGCAATGACACCCCAGACCTTGCTGCCCTCCTGGGAGCCCCTGGGCTGACCCCACCTTCCAGGGTTCCCGACCTCGCTGTGAGCGAGAGAAGCTGCTCCCTCCCCGGGGCGCCTGCAGGGCCCGAGTCCAGGGGGTGCCCCTGAGAAGCCTCCGTGTGCGTCCCCCTCCCCCTGGGTGATCAAAAGGGGCCGGCAGGCTGCGTGCAGAAGCTGGAGGAGCACCCCGGCCCCAGAGTGCGAGCACTGCTGTGAATGCGTTTATGGGGCGCTGCCCGGGGAGCTGCTTGCCCCATCGTGTGGGCTCGAGGGGAGCCAGCAAGGCCGACATCCACCCTCCCCACAAGTGCCCACCCACCATCTGCAGCTGCCCTCATCCTTCGGCAGCCCACGGACCGCGAAGGGACCCCAAGCCCAGTTCACAGGCGTCCCGGAGGGCGCAAACCCTCAGGCACCAACAGCACCCCGCAGGGGAGGCCAGGGAGGCCCGGGAGGCAGGAGGGGAGGCAGAGCACGGGGAGCACAATGGGGCTATGGCTGCCAGGAAAGTGCTGAGGCCCCCGGAATCCCGGCCAACTGAGCACCCTGCCCCTCAGGGACCTCCTGCTGGCCTGAGAGCGGGTGCGAGCGGCAGCCGGGGGTCTCGGATCCCGGGCATCTGAGGGAAGGGCCTTGGAGAGCAGCTTCTAATCAACGACTTCCTCGCCAACCCCAGTCTCGTAACGAGGAGAGGCTGTTTTGCCCTGGTCTGCGGGTTCTGGCATCATCAAGGCAAGGGCACGGGGGCCCAGGCCGCACCCAGGAGGGGTCGTCCTCGCACCTTTGAGGGGCCGCGAGGGCGGCACGTCGGGGAGGAAGCCCAGATGCCTCGTCCGCACGAGGTCGGGTGAGGCCAGGATCGCAGGGCCCCAGGCCACCGTCTCCTCTGTGAGGCCGGAAGGGGCGCCATGGCCGGGCTGGGGCGGGACAAGGAGGGGCCGCAGAGTCACCTCCAGGCAGCACCCAACACCCACAGCGTGCGTCCGGGTGTGTGTGTGTGTGTGTGTGAGGGTGAGTGCACATGTATGTGTGAGGGTGAGTGCACGTGTGTGTGTGTGTGAGGGTGAGTGCACGTGTGTGAGTGTGCAACTGTGAGTGCACATGTGTGTGAAGGTGTGTGAGAGTGAGTGCGTGTGAGAGCCTCTGAGAGGGAGAACGGGATGGGGCCCTCGGCACCCTGGGGCCCTGGGAGAGCTGTCAGGAGCCACGGCCTGGGGGCAGAGGTCGGAAGCTTCCTGAATGTTCCTCAGTAACTGGGCCAGCGCCAAGGCTGAGGGGAGGAGGGGGTCATGGGGGTTGGGCCCTTCCCCTGCTCACCCTCCGGAACGCTGTTGACCCAAACCGGGGGGTGCGGCTAAGAATTTCCGGGGGGCTGGGAGGCCGCGGATGGGAAGGGGCAGGATTGCCTGGCCCCAGACCCCTCGGATCTCCTGGGTGGGGGCTCGGCTGGGGCCAGGAAGAGGTCCGTGCCCTGCTAGCCAGAACCCCCACTCCCCCTCCCCAAGCCGGGCGTCTCCCAGCTCCTGTGCCGAATGGGCTAGGGGCGCCTGCAGCGGGCCGGGAATCCTCAGGCAGGGACTGGCGTCAGCCCACAGGAACGTGACCCCCAGAAGGCACTGAGCTCCCCGAGCCGGCCCACGTGGAGACACGGCGCAGGTGCCGCCCACTCCCCTCCTGCATCCCGGGGGCCTCCCCGCCAGAAAGGCAAAGCCAAGAAGCCCCAGGTCGGGACGTCCCGCCGCTGAAGGGGCTCCCAGCAGGGACTAAAATGAGAACCGGGGTTGAGCATCCCCCCAGATCCCCCCAAGGTGGAGAGTGCTGTGCTCCCCTAAAAAGTCCCACGAGCGACCTTGGCTCTGCCGCCTGGAGTTTTTGCAATGTTTGATCTGAGCTCACCTTTTTCCGGGTGTGTTTATGCCTTTCATCCAATTTGGGGTGTCTTCTCTAGCAATGCCATTGGCTCCCCAAAATCCGACTCCAGGGAAGACCATTTTTGGGGGGCTTCTGTGTAACTGACTCATGGATAAAACTTCAACTCTTCAGGATTCTTCCTTCTGTAACCTGTTTGCATTGGCAACACCCCGACATTGGGGCAGCTTTCCACAAGCTGCTGTTCAAAATTTAAAAGCACTTCGAAAAATCCCTAAAGGGCAGCTTCCTGATCAGGAAACACTGAAATAGACCTCTAGCCAATCGCAGTTTTTCCTACTTTTCATTTAAATTACTTTTATTATTATTTACATATCATAAAATTTGCCTGTTTATCCATTTGCACATGAAAGTCAGTGAGGTCAATTCCATTTGCAGTGCCATGCCCCTGTCACCACCATCCACTGCTAAAACTTTTCCTTCACCCCAGACTGACTCCCTGCACCAACCCCTCATTCCCCACCCCCAGCCCCTGGCAAGCTCTGACCTGTTTCCCGTCCCTGTGAATTTGCTCATTCTGGATATTACATGAGTGGGATCATATAATTTCCGTCCCTTTGCGTCTGGCTTGTCTCCCGCAGTCTAATGTCGTCCAGGTTCACCCACGCCGGCACCCCGCCCTTTTTTATTCGGCAGTTGTATTTTCAGGAGCCTTGGCTGGGAGGTGAGCCTGCGGGGGCAGCAGCGCTGTCACTTGCCACAGCCGTCACCAGCCCCTGGCCTCGGCGGCGGCTCCCCACTCCCTCATTCTCCCGGCAGCTTTCTGCTTTCTGCGTGGATGTGATTAACTGGTGCAGTATGTTTCTCCTAATGTAAAGCTGTTTTCTTATCCTCCAATTCTACAAACTGGAAAACAGCAAATAGCTCCAGGCCACCCAGAATAAAACTGGTGTCAAGCGTTAAAAAACATATTTGTTTTGTGTCCTCTAAGGACAAATGATAGACATGTAAAAATGTTTTCTCTGCTTTCCTTTCAGGGAATACTTAGTTTAGAATTAACTTCTGTCAGAGAAAACACCATTTCCAGCAGCCACTCTCGATTATTTCCCACCGTTCCTATTTTAGAGGGGAAAGTAGCACACTGTGTTTGACATGTACGATTACAAGTTTACAAAATCTACTTATGTTTTTGCTGTTATTATTGTTTCTCTTTAGAAAAAGCTACTCATTAGAACCAAACAGAAGTGAGAAAAACAAATAAATGCAGGGAACTGGGGGCCAACTGGGTGGCCTCATTTGTCTCTGTGTCTGGGGACACGGGCCCCCCAGGAACTAGAGGAGCCGACACCCCTCTCAGAGCCCCGGGAAGCTCTTCCCTGGGAACTGGGCCACGAGACCTGGGGTGTCCCTTTTCTCCTAGGAAGATGTACACACACAGCATACATGCACACATGCACGCACACATGCATGCACACACATACCCCATGCATGCATACACACATCTGTCTGTATACACACATGTGCACACATGCACACACACATGCACAGACACATTCACACATACACACATGCATCTGTGCACTCATGCACACACGTGCATGCACATGCATAGCCCCCGCATACACATACCTATGTACATATACACCCTCACACACACATACACACACAGATGCACGTACGCACATACCCATGTACAAACACCTCGCATCTATGCATGCACTCACATGCGCACACACATGCGCTCTTTGAGTGTTTCCATGGAGATGTGATCACTCGACTGTGGGTGAGATCTTTCATTGGATAATTTCCATGGAGGTGTGGCCTCACCCATCCAGCATTGGCCTTGATATAGTTTGCTGGAGCACTATATAAGCTCAGACAGAAGGAGCAAGCTTGCTACAGCCAAGAAGGACACTTCAAAGAACGCACAGGGGCTGAGAGAGTAGCTGCAGATGAGAGACAGTTTGAAGATGGCTGTTGAAAGCAGACTCCTGCTCTGGAGAAGCTAAGAGAGGACAAACACCCAAGAGCACTTGAGAGTGACATTTTTGAGGAACTGCAGTCTAGAGAAGAACGTCCTGGGAGAAATCCATTTTGAACCCAGAACTTTGGAGCAGACACCAGCCATGTGCCTTCCCAGCTAACAGAGGTTTTCCAGACACCATTGGCCATCCTCCAGTGAAGGTACCTGATTGTTGACACTCTGTGGCCTTAAGACCATAACTGTGTAACCAAATAAACCCTCTTTTATAAAAGCCAATCCATTTCTGGTGTTTGTGAAAACACCAGCACATGCACGTGTGCTCATACACCCATGCACACACACCCTCAATGCACCCTGCCCCCCCCAGGGACAAAGGGCCTGGGAAAGACACATGGTGGATGGACCTGCTTTGGGCTTTGGCACAGCTGCTGCCACCCGCGTTATGGTCTCCAGCTGTGGTCGCCAACCAGGCAGGCAGCTTTGCTGGGCAGAGGGTGGAGGAAACTTCACCCTCAGTAGAGGCCGCTCAGGAGAGCACAGCTGAGAACCGCAGTCTTGTCCATGTGCCAGTCTGTGGTGGGGCCTGCACCGTCCTGAGCTGTGAGGTGGCACTGCATGCACTGCCGCTTTCAGAAGTCGCTGCTCCTCGGGCCCCACCCCACCTTCCCCCCACATGTGCCTGGGGGGCCATTGCTTCTGCGGCAGTTCCCAGGGCCCCAAGCGTGGCTGCCACTTCCGCTGCTATTTCCAGGGAACTTACTCTTCGGGCGCCCGGAGAAGGAGGTGGCTTTGGTCCTGGGGGGTCATCAGCTTTATCGCCCACATCAAGGCAAGGACACAGGCCCAGACGTTAGAAGACGTGCTTAAGGTCCACAGCCAGGCTGGGCCTGCATTCTCCTGGTGCCTGAGCCACCCTGCCGGCTCTCTCCAGAACCCCCTCCCAATGGGTTCCGGGGCGGGCAGGGGCAGCCCCAGAGGCAGCCGGCCACTGGGGCCTGGATGCCCGCTGCAGCGAGGGCAGTGACAGCTTCTCACGATGGTCCGAGCCCAGGGACAGGCTGCGGACTTGACAGTAGAAGGACCTCACCCAGGCTCTTTGTGAGACAGAAAGAAGGAAACAGTGTCGCCTGAAGAAAAACGGATGTTCATTATGAGTCGCTCAGCTATAGCCAAGATCTGTCCCCTGCCCTCGAAGACTGACCTGAGGGGAAAATGGGAGTCAGTGACAAACGCCCGACCTGGACTCTCCATCTCCACCTCGGCTCCCCGGCCTGCCGCTCCGGACCCTTGCGCCTCGCCAGCCTCTTTCATTCTGCGGGGTAGCGCTCCCCTAGGAGCTCTCCAAACTGCTTGGAAGGGACAGAGGCCTTTACTTGGCCCTTTGCTGAGCATTTGTAACATGAAACTATTTTCAGGTTGTTTCTACTATTTGGACCTCATTGGATTATTTAACATTTTCAATTACAAAAATAGTTCGTAATAATGTCAGAAAACTTAGAAAACAAAGAAAAAGTTAAATGATAAAATTATTCTGAGAAAATCAATATGGATACTTTAGAATTGAAGAATTATTTTCATGTGGTGAAACATTCATATCTTAAGTGAACCATCTGTCTGCTTCCGTGAATGCCAATTCCATCACCTCTTCTCAGTCTTTACCCCCAAAGCAGCCACAAATGTGGTTTCTATCAGCACAGTTTTGTTTTGTTCTTTTATAACTTCATATAAATGGAATCATACAATATATATTTTGGTATTCAGCTTCTATCACTCAGCATTTTTATTTCTTTACTTTTTTCTTTATAATATATATAATTTTTATTTTCTTGTTCTTGTCTTATTGTATTGACTGGGATCACCAATATAATATTGAATAGAATTGGTAAGAGCTCTTCATCACAGAAATTACCTGCTTTTCCTAGTTTTCTGAGATTTTAAAAAAAAAATTATAACAGGTGCTGTACTTTTCAAATGGTTTATTTGTATCTATTGAAATACCCATATAATTTTCTACCGTAATCTCTTAATGCTGTGAATTACATTGATTGTACTTCTTATGTTAAATAGAGATTGCATTCTTAGAATGCATGCAACTCAATCATGGTATATTCATCTTGTCATAGATTGCTGATTTTGATTTGCCTACATTTCATTAATAATTTTTGTCTCTATGTTCATGAGGGGTATTGGTCTGTATATTTCCTTTCTTGTAATACCTTTTCTTGTTTTGGCATTATGATTATAGTGGCATCATACACTGAGTTTTGGGAGTGCTATCTCTTCCTCCAACCTCTGAAAGAATTTACGAAGGACTGGTATTAACATTTTTTTCTTACAGGCTTGATAGAATTCACCATTATAGGCCCTTGGGACTGGAATTTACTTTGTAAGAAACTGTTTAATTATGAACTCAATGTCTTTAACAAATATAGGGGTATTTAAACTTTCTATTTCTTCTTGAGTTTGTTTTGGCAATTTGTGCCTTTCAAGGATTTTGTCCATTTCATCTGAGTTGTGAAATGTGTTGGCATCAAGATGGTCATAATATCATTGGTTAGCTTTTTCATGTCTGTTATGATCTACTATTGTGCCCAGTTTTCACTCCTGTTATTGGTGAGCTGTGTTTTTCTCTCTTTTTACCTTTATCAATCTTGTTAAGGTCTTAGCAATTTATTAATCTTTTTAAAAAAACAACTTCTGGCTCTGTTAGTTTCTCTATTGTTTATTTTCTATTTCATTGGTTTTCCTTTCTACTTAATCTCTTTTTTTCCTATTGACTTTGACCTTAATTTGTCATTCTTTTACAAATTTCTTAAGGTGGAATCAAAGGCAATTGATTTTACATCTTTATTCACATCTAATGTAGAAAGTTTTAATTTCCCTGTAAAGACTGCTTTAGCAGGATCCCACAAAGTTTGTGTTTGGTTTTCATGTTGCAAGTCAATTTTCTCAGGTACATGGTGGGCATTTTTCAATATGTAGAATTGGGTTTTCTTATATTTCTTGAGTTATAATTTCAAATATCAGTTCTATTCCATTGTATTATTTTTCTTCTTCAGATAACTCAATTACATCTATGTTGTATATTCTTCAACAGACTTTTATACCTATTCTTTTTGTACTTTTTCTATTTTTGTCCCCTTTATTTCACTTTCATTTATTATTTTTGGCTATTTTTACCTCTGCACTCTACATCTTTTACTGCACTTAAAAATGATAGACTTTAATTTTACAACAGTTTTAGAGTTACAGGAAAAGTGAGCCAACATGCATAGAGTTCCTAGACAAGCCCTCATCTCCTTGCACAAGAGTTTCCCCTGATATTAATATTGTACATTAATATGGCACATATTTTACAATGAATGAACTGATATTGATTCTCATTAAAATCCATAGTTTATTCAGACATAAGCTCGTGTCCTCCTTCTGTTCCAGGGTCCCGTCCGGATTAGCACATCACATGTCCTGAGCTTCCTCTCGGCTGCGTCAGTTTCTCAGACTCCTCGGCAGTTTTGAGAATGACTCATCAGGTGTCTTGTAGGATGCCCCTCTATTGGACTTGTGTGATGTTTTTCTCATCATTTTACTGGGGCTGTGGGCTTGGGGGAGGACAACATGGAGGTGAGGGACCATTTTCATCACAGCACCTCCAGGGAACAAACATGTAGTCAACATGATTTAAGGCTGTCGATGCTGGTGGTGACCGCCTGGCTGAAGAACTGTCTGTCGTTCTCCACTGTAGTTCTCTGCTTTCCCCTCCGATACCGTGTCTTTGGAAGGAAGTCACTATTAGGTGAATAGCAGCACATGATTAAGAATGGGGAGTCATGCTCCCCTTCTTTATGGTGGAGTGTCTATATATTTTATGTAGAATATAAGATATTTGATTGTTCTTCTGATTTGTTAATCTAGTTCAATCATTTATATTGGTGTGGACTCATGGAGACTTATTTTATATTTTGGGTTATAATCCAATACTCCTTCTATTTTGTTGCTCAAATTGTTCCAGCTTTGGCCATTTGAAGCATTTGGGGTTGGCTCCTTTGTCACCCTTGACATACCCTCATCATTGTGGTTTGTTTTTGAGCCTGTCCTTACTTTCAAGCACTACAAGATGCTGCTGGCTCATTTTGTGCACTCCCTGCCCAGTCCTGGAGTCAGCCACTTCTCCAAGGAGCCCTGGCTCCTTTTAATGGGATTGGTATTAGAAACCAAGGTTTGAGTGCTGGGTGTGCTCCTTGCTACTCGGATGTCATTTCTTTTAGGTCAAATCAGCTGTCAGAGCAAAGAAATACATGCATGTATCCTAACCCATGTATGTATGCAAATCTGTAAATAAATGTTTCTAAATGTAAATATTTGTACCTATATTCAATTAAACATGAGTTTTTACTGAAGTCTCTGAGTCTAATCTGTTACCGCATGGATCATTCTCTCTTCTTCACCTTGATTATCTGTATATTCTCACTCCAAGAGTGTGAAACCTGACCCACCAGCACCATCTTTGTACATAATTGTTCAACTTCAGTGGACATGTACAGCAGGATTTGACTTTTCACCCACACTCCCACGGGAAACAACTGTATCAACTGCAAGCAGTTCTTACGTGCAGCACCTTGTCGTAGCCATAGACTCCGCTCTCAAGTTCCTTCAATTGCGACCTTTCCCCACACCCCTTGTGGGGAGGTGGTTTCTGTACTTTTTATTCAGTTACAGTCTCTTGTCATAGTTCGGATCCCCCAACTCTTAAGTAATTTTTAAAACTTTGCATGCATTTGGGTTCACTCTTTGTATTGCAAAATTCTGTGGGTTGTGACGAATGCATCGTGTCAGGTTTCCACCATTACGGCGTCACCCAGGCTGTTTTCACTGCCCCAGGCATCCCCGGTACCCCCTGTTCACGTCACCGTTCAGGTCCCTAACTGTTCTTTTGGACCCCTCACATTACTCTTACTTTCTAATAGAATTTTATCTTTTTCTTCAGTTTCTTTCCTTCTTCTTGTTAGCTGTTATTTTACATCTTCCTGTGTTTATCCATTTATATTCTATGAATTTGTCATTTGTGATGTTCTTTCTTATCTGACGTTGCTTGCTTAATTACATTTAATTTGTGCTGAAGTGTTGTGTTACTCTTTTCATTTGCTTTGGGGATTTTTTAAAGCAGCATTTTCTTCTGAGTTGGGAAATGTTTAGATTCCCAATTCCTGCTTTCTTTTTATAGTAACTTTGTATAGATGAATACTGATTTTTTTGTTGCTGTTCAGCATTGTTTGTGTCAGATTTTCCTGGACTGGCTTTAGCTGGTGACTTATGGAGAGAGTGTGGATGGAGTGTGAGTGGCTCACTTGATTTGGGGTTCCAGAGTACCCTCTTATTGTTCTTGCCATTTGAGTGTCTGCTGTGGCCACAGCAAATACCTCCCCAAGGATGTGGAGATTAAGTGAATTCAGATTTCTAACCCTTCTATGTGCTTGTTAGAGAAATCAGATTATATGCCTTGAAATTAAAGTAAAACAAAACAAACAGGAGAGCCTTGGTCTTGAGTCCTCACAGAACCACTACATGTTTTCCCATAAAATAAAACCTGAATAAATTAAAAGTGCCTGGAGAAACCTCCACGGGGGAGGCTTGGTATGACGGAGAGTGAGCTTGTTGCCCCAGAGCCCTGCTTTCCTGTCGAGCTGACCACACTGGGCGCCGAGCTGCCGGGTGAGCTCTTTGCACAACTGAGGCTTTGCAGGCCCGAGCCCGGACATGGTGACGCAGCCGGGGTGCACTCCCACCGGATCCCCACTGCGGCTCACAGACAAAACCTGCAGTCCAGCTCCTGTCGGCCTCTGCTGTCCTTCCGTTTAAAATGGACAATCACTTCTCCTCTCTGGACACACCTCAGGGCTCCTGTGCTCTGCTCCCTGAGGGGAAACTGCCACCTTGCCATCTGCTCCGGGCGCCCACTCTGCCTCTGATGTGCATCGACGGGCTTCCTGCCTGAAGCTCGCTGCCTCTGCATGGCGAGGAGGGCGTGGAGGGGGTCCCGGCTCAGACCTGGGCTTGGCCGGCCACTCAGGGCTGTGGGCATCGAGCTCCCTGTCTGGGAAAGGTGCGACATCGAGCCCTCCCAGCTGTCTCCCGTGGGTGTAGAACACTTGAGAACTCATCTCTCGCTAGCACCTGCACTCCGCCAGCTGAGTTGTCCCATCGCCGGGACAGAGGCCTTACCTTCCTGCAGGAGCGAGGGCAGGAGCCCCAGCTGGGGAGGCAGAAGCTCACCCAGGGGTGTCAGCAGGCGCCGGAGGGAAAGGAGGGAGGCCACGGCCAGCACCCACCCACCCGAGGTGGGGACCGAGCAGAGGGGCAGCCACAGCCTGCGTTTCCAGCCATGAAGGGTGAGGGTTGCGGGTGAGAGCCCCGAGCTGACCTCTTTCTGCCCAGGATGCAGAGGGCGGGCCCCACTGATTCCTGGGGGGTGGCCCTCGTAAGGACAGCTGTGGACAGCCAAGGGGCACGTCCCTGTCCCTCAGAGGACATGCAGGAGCTCCGGCCAGCCTCCGCCACCCCTGGCTGCTGCTCCCTCCAGCCCTTGTCGTGTCTGTGGCCACCCCTGCCAGCTCCCAGGGGCTCACCCTACGTGGCCATGGCCTTGGGCTTGCAAGGAGGAAGGTGCCCGCGCAGAGGGCAAGGTTCCGCTTTAGCCTGGTGACCCAGACGCCACAGGTGGGAGGGGCGGCCCATGCTCCAGGGCCCCTTTCTGGGGTGGGGTGAGGGTTACTGTGGTCTTCAGCTCTGGGCCAGCCCCTTGGAGGCCAGCCCCTCCAAGGGACAAGCCAGCAGGTGGCTGGTTCCCCGGGTTGTCCTGAGTTAAAACATGGGCACCGACCCCTCTGCCCCAGGCAAACGTGCCTCACTCCACGCTCCCCTGCAATCCTGACCCCCTTTGACCAGCTCCCGCTCCCCGATGAGAGCCCTGATCCCCTGGGCAACCCCCCGCCCATCCCCAATAGATCAGAGCCTCAGTCCCTCATCCCTGCTATTGGGGAGCTGTGGGGCACTGAAACCAGAGGTCCCTGCTGACACCTGACATGACTCCCCTTCCCCTGGAGCCGTGCAGCACCCCCAGCCGCGAGCAGACGGAGCCGTGGGCTGGGACACCCGCCCCTACCCGCGACCCTCTCCCTTGCCTGGAGGAGGGGGTGCAGCCGGCTCTCGTTCACAGACCAGGACAGTTATTCAACACACCTGTCACAGGTGCCTCCGGGGCTTCGCCCAGTCCTCCGCCCCCTCGTCCTCACCCAGCACCCCTGCCCGGGCTGGCTCTCTCCCCACAGTGGACCAAGGGTGCCCTGACGACACGTGCAGTCTCTCATGACCAGTCACTGTAATTTGCGTAAAGCCGAGTGGGTTAGCATCAGTGGGTGGAACCTTCCGCTCGGCACTCGAGCTGTTGGTCCAGATGTGGCTTTTAGTTTTTCAAGGTTTACTTTCTGCTGGCTTTGCTACTTTTTAAATAAGGGATTTTTCCATCTCTTTTTCTCAACCCCAACCAAAATAATACCATAGCCAAACTGGGATCCCTGTTTTTTTTTGCTTCAAAAGGAAAAAAAATAATAATTAAAGCTGCTCTTTTAAGCCATCTGATTTTTCAGAACTGTAGCATAACAAATTCTGTTTGTGAAATATTGAGCTTATTTTGAAAAAGGCCTTATTTTCCACTTATTTAGAGCTCTCACATTTTCTATTCAGGAGTAAAACTGCACTAACTTAGCCTCATATATTCTATTTACCAGTATATTTTATTTTATTTAGTTGAGTCAATTATTTACATATTTAGAAACAGAAAAGATCATAATTAGGAATTAGTCTACAGTTTTATAAGAATTGTTTTCTATTTTCCTTTCAAATTGTTTTGTTTCTTTTTTTCCTTTAAAATTGTTATACTGTTTCTTTTAGCATAATTAAATGAGAAGGGAGGTGATGATTAGGAGAGAAAAATATTTTAAAACTGTTTCACCCTCATTGTTTGTGAAGTCATATGCAATGGAACAGAAACTGAATTTTAGGGATAGATAAAGATGGGGAAATCTGGCTTTTTCTCCTGTATTTGTCAGAGCACTTTGCAAACAGATTCCAAACAGAACAACACGGGGGATCATCTACCAGTCTGCAAGCTGGTTTCCGGCAGACTTGGAAGTTTTCACATTTGGCTCCTCAGGTACCACCCGGTTGGTACCCACAGCGGGGGGTCATTCCTGAACAGGTGCCGCACAGCGAGGGAGCGGGCAGCCTGCACATCCTGGTGCTTTTTTATTCCACGGCGTCTGTATTACAGACCTTGGCAGTGAACCCAACAGACAACCCCATACCTTCTGCCGCTCTACCTCCACCGTAGAGGCACCCAGTTTCCCAGACTGTTGTGTAGCTAGGGGATCCCTCTCCGAGTGCTGGCCCATTGGACGAGAACAGAAACGCATTCACGGTGCTGATGAAAGCGAGGATGTGGCTGACGTCTGGAGCTGCCACTTTGCAACCATGAGGAACCAAGCCCGAGGCAGAGGCCTTTAGCCCGCTGAGCGTGTGAACCAGTGCTGGCATTGGCCTGCCTCCAGCCTTGTGGCAAGGGAGAAAAACGGCCCCCTGCTTCTTCAAGTCACTCTTCTGAAGTCACACTGGGACGGCATCCCCAAATGACGCGATCTTAAACAGTTGGTGTACTGCCTGGCACATAGCAGGTGTCCAATTGAGAGAACGAATGAAAGCGGAGAAACTCGGGGCGGACTGCCTGTGGACCTCCCAAAGGAGGCAAGTAAGAGAGCTGCAGCGAGCTGCATGTGTGGTCCTGGCCGGGCTTCACACGTCTCCAGGTAGAGTGAGCTGAAGAGCAGATAACTCAGCACAAATGCTCTTTCCTCTAAGTGCCCAATTAACTGAAGCAAATGTGTGTTTTATCCTGAATTGTGTATGTACCTGTTTGAAAACTTCCATTTAGGTGTATTAAACTCGAGTTTCAATTTTATTTCAAAACATTTTTTCTGCCCTTGGCTGAGGATTCCCTTATTAATTCCTTTAATCACATTCTCCACAGTTCAGTCACTAAAAATTCCCAAATGGCCTCCTCTCCTCTTTGCCATCCTGCCTCCATCAGCCCCAGATGTGGCCACCCCACAGCCCACAGGGACAGGCCCGCCCCATACCACACCGAGGGCACAGTTTAAATGCTCCCCTGGCGTGTGTGTTTGGGGTCTTCCCCAGACAGGCTGCTCAAAGTGGGGACCATGGGCACAGGTTTCCATTGCACCCTGTGTAACCCTGTGTTTACAGCATGAAAGGCCCCCGCATGGTTCTGGGTTCTCCAGCTCAGTCAGAGAGCGGACTGAATCAGAACACAGAAATGCTCAAGTCCTGCCCCAGGTCCCACGGTAGGAACCCACCTGCAAATGGGCATTGGAGGGTGTAGTGAAGCTGAAGATGGTGGGTCTGGGGGGCACCCAGCTGCCTGGAGCCCTTAGAGGTGGAGGAAACCTAGGCATGGGGGTGACAGCCTCAGGAGGAGACAAGACAGGCACCGTGTGGCGGAGCAGGGGGACTGCCGGCAGCCGCGGGCACCGGGACGCTGGACTTCGGCCTCGGCACCGAGGGCCGGCAGATCCCCACTGGGCTCGGTGCCCGCCACGGTGCTTCTCACAGTGGCCCTGGCTGGCCAGACACTGGGAGGGTTTCAACCACTGAAGTCAGCAAAAGGGAATTTTTTAAAAGTTCACTTTCCTGTCATGGGAGTCAGTGGGGGGTGATGAGCAAGGCCACTGGCGAGATCAGCTGCCAAGAGTGGGGCCTCTCCCCGTCCGGGGCTGGGCCTTGGCAGCGGCGGCCGCTCTCCCTGAACCCCAAGCCCTGAGGCCTGGAGAAGCCACATGTGGACCCCACGGCAGGCGTGGCTGCTTCCCTCCCAGCCCGGGGGCCAGCGGAGCACGAGGGCCACCCTGCCCGGGACCCCGGAGTGGGTCACCGCACATGCTCACCAGGTGGTGGGTTCAGGGGTCCCCACAGCCCTGGCCTCGCCGAGCTTGTCCCGGTGACCCTGGGCGAGTTTCTCAGCCTTGAGGAAGAAATCATCCATGCCCAGCACAGACGACCGGGGCTTCAACTCCAGTCTCGCCACCGCCTGCACCCTCCGGCTGAAAGCAAGAACGAAACCTGTGGGTGCGTCCCGCGGTGAAAGGCGAGCCGGGTGCCCTGCAGAGTCCCAAGCAGGCCGCATGTTCTTTTCCTTTATCAGCTGGTGGCTTCTTTGCACATCACCGTGCTCTAGAAAGCGAACTTACTCTGGGGCTGTCAGTCACAGCGTGGTCCAGCCACAGCCGCAGGACGGAGCTCCCCTTAAGGGACTCCATGCAAAGCTCCCGTCTAACTCGGCGGCCCGTCTCCGCCGCACGCTGGCCTCACCCGGCGCCCCTGGCCCTTTGCACGGATGAGCCGCCCACTCCCGTGGCTGGAGGGGCAAGAAGGGACGCCAGGCGCAGTTACCCGCTGCTGGGGTGGGGACCGTTCTCTCCTCTATATTCCTCTCAAACGGACAGGACTTGCCCTTCCTGACAGGAAATAGCAAACCAACATGGTCGTTGTTTTCCATTTCTATTTTGACTCAGCTCTGCTCGGTGTCTGTTCACCACCCAACAATGTTCAACATTTTACCTACTTGGTTTTGTTTCAAACCAGCAAATGCCTTTTCCACAGCAAAGGTGGGTGGGGGGGCTGTTTGTTCCAAAGGGAACAACACACAGGCTGTGACATAAACACAAATAATTGCCTCGATGACATTCTGAATAAAAAAGACATGCTGATTTTGTTTTAATGGCAAATTCATAGCACATTTTTCTACCAAGTGAGAGCCATGCAGTGTGGGGCGGGGCTGCCCATTCGGCGTGCCAAGACTGCCCGCTATGGACACACGGTCTCCCCAACAGACCTGCCCCCACCTCTCTTTCTTCCTGCCAGACAAGGCTGCTGGGAGCCTGGAGAAGTAAGTGCTGGCTTCCTAAATTGCACAGGGCCACCACACCCTTTCTCGTCGCCTGTTCCCCAGGACAACTCCTGTGGGATGGTCGTACTGTGAACTGTATGATCGTACTGTGAACAGCTGATTGTACACCATGGATGATTGTGTGGTGTGTGAATATATCTCAATAAAACTGAGTTAAAAACAAAAACAAAAAGAAAGGGGCTAGGAAAGCAGTTATTCCCTGCACGCCTACAAACTCGGTCTCCAACAGAGCGTGAGAAGAAAACACCTAAGTCCCTGATCTGGAAACACCGGCCCCAGGCAGCTTCCCCCTTCCAAAACCCAGAGAGAAGCAGCTGCCCCTGTGGAGGGCGGGTCCGAAGCAGCCAGGGGGGGTTTGTGGGGTGCTGTGCCGTGCCTGGGGTGGGCTCTCTATTCCTCAGATGAAGCAAGAAGGCAGCAACGGCACCTGTGAGCCTGTGGCTTTCACACCCATATTTCAGTCACCAATGGCCCTTGCCATCTGAGGCTGCCAGGCCAGGAGGCGGCTCTCTGGGGCCTCCCACCCCCGAGGTGTGCAGCTGGCTGTCCAGGAGCCCGTGCCCAGCACCATGGGCAGGGGGCTGAGAGCTGCCACTGGGACCCTCACAGGGCCGTGGGTGAGCACGGCTGACCACCCGCCATCAGGGACCATCAGGTGGGACCATCAGTTAAGAAAGGGGGGACCTTGACCCCTCCACATGGGCAGGGCCCTGACATTACTTACCAGAGCCGCGAGGAAGCAGGCGTGCGTGTTGGGCTCCGCTCTCTCCTGAGAAAGGCTCGGGGGTCAGCTGGGCCGGCCCTGTGGGTTCCAGCTCCAGTGGCTATGAGAGGCCATGTCGCCGCTGTCCCTGCCCTCAGGGCTGTGGCTGATGCCGGCAGCTTCTCTGTCCCCTGCTTCCCTTCCCAGCTCCCTTTCCCCTGCACCAACAGCTGACAAGTCACACCAGCCTTGTCTGTCCTAGGAGGGAGCTGGTCATTCCAGCAGGGCCCAAGCACAGCCAGGGGGATAACATAAGAAGATCTGCCGGCTACCGTGCAGAGTGGATTAAAATCAGGCCGGGGTGGGCAGCCCCTGTCAGCTCCCTGGGTGGCCAGAACAGAGCACCTGACTGGGCAGCTCAAGACAGCGAGCGGCATTTGCTGGTTCACAGCTCCAGAGACCAGCAAGCCACAGCCCAGCTGTGGGGGCCGCACCCCAGCTGTAGTCTGGGGGAAAACCTGCCCCGCCTCTCTCCCGGCTGCCGGTGTGGCCACGTGGCCTTCTCCCCTCTGTCGTCCGTGTCCAAATTTCCTCCTCTTCCAAGGACAACAGTCAGATTGGAGTAAGGACCCCAATCCACCCAGGGGGCCTCATCTTTATTTGCCTAATTCTTTCTGTAATGACCCTATTTCCACAGAAGATCATGTTCTGAAGTCCTGAACAAATCCTTTTGGGGGACATGATTCAACCCATAACACAGCCGTTACAGGTCGGTGCACAACTGGGGATCAGGGGCGAGACAGCACCAGGGTCTCAGCCCGGAGAGAGTCGGGGCAGCAAGCGCAGGCCCCCATGGGGATTGGGGTGTGTGGCATCCAGAGGGCCTGGAAGTGGGCAGTGAGGGGCTCTCCTGAGAGGGCCAGGGCAGCAGGGCAGATGCAAAGGAGACTGAGGCAGGCCCAATTTCAGCAAGGGAGGTGTCTGCACCGAGGCGCCGGCACCCCCAGTCACAGCAGCGCTCCTGCCTCACCAGCTCCACAAAGCCGGAGCCCAGTTTCCAAGGGGGATGTCTCCAAGCAGGGCGAGTGTCACTCTTGGAATGCTGCTTCCAATGCAAGAAAAGTCAGCCCAGGAACCGGGAGATTAGCTGAAAATGGGAAAAAAGGAGAAATCTCTTTTTATCTTCTATTAATTCTCTATGGCAGAACAATCTAGAAATCTACATCACTCTTGTTAAAGAAAAAGCTAAACATTTATTTCAATACATTTCTCTAATGAGCAAGGTGTACATTTTATCAATGACATAATAGTGAAGGATACTTTGTATTAAACGCCCCTGTACTTGGTTGGTGTTGCAATTTGCTAATGCTGCTAGAATGCAAAATATCAGAAATGGATTGACTTTTATAGAGGGGGTTTATTTGGTTACAAAGTCACAGTCTTAAGGCCATAAAGTGTCCAAGGTAACACATCAGCAATCAGGTACCTTCACTGGAGGATGGCCAGTGGTGTCCGGAAAACCTCTGTTAGCTGGGAAGGCACGTGGCTGGCATCTGCTCTGGAGTTCTGGGTTCAAAATGTCTTTCTCCCAGGATGTTCCTCTCTAGGCTGCAGCTTCTCTCCAAATGTCACTCACAGCTGCTCTGAGTTCCTTCTGTTTGTCAGCTCATTTATATGGCTCCAGTGATTTAATTCAGACCCACCCTGAATGAGTGGGGTAACACCTCCATGGAAATTATCCAAAGTCTTGCCCACAATTGATTGAGTCACATCTCCATGGAAACAATCAGTAGGTTCCAAAATCTAATCACCACTAATGCAACTGGTGCCACAAGATTGCATCACAGAATATGGCGTTTTGGGGGACATAATACATTCAAACTGGCACAGGTGGTCCCTAGTAACATTGTCCTGTTGGAAAGTCTCCATTCAAGGAGAGAACTTGCAGGACAGCAGCTTTGCAGGGCAGTAGTTTGTCACCCAGAGGTGTAACCATGGGGAAAGTCACCCAGGGTGAGCTCTCGGTGCCCGTGAGGGACGGCTCCCCCCTCCCCACCCCGGCCAGGTGGGCTACACCTTGTCCTCTTGGTCCTCAGCCCTCCTGGGACCCCTCCTGACCTGAACACAGGCCATATGGCCAGGAGGTGATGCAGCCCTGCAGGGCCCAGGCCCAGGACCTGCCAAGGGGTCCCCGTTGACACAGGACCATGCCTGGCGCTTAACCAGGAGGTATAGACCCTCCCCAAGAGGCAGGGCCCCCCCTTCCCACCGGGGAGCCTGCACAGGGCGGTGCTTCAGTGACGTGGAAGTGTAAGCAAGGCTGATCTGGGTGAAATGCAGATTTTGGTTTGCTGGTCCAGCCAGCTCCCCAGGGATGTCAATGTTGTCCCTCAAGAACCTCGTGTTCCAGTGCACCCTGGACCAGGAGTTAGATGGGACCACCCTTGGCCCTGGCCCTGGCGATCCCGGGGCCTGGAGGAAGCCACGCAAGCGGTACATCAGTAACAGGACAACGTAGCACGTCCTGGGCTGCGGGGAGACTTCAGTCAGAGCAGGACTCGGAGTGCAGAGGGCTTGGGCGAGGCTCACGGCCAACCCCACAGAGCTCACACCACACAAAACTCCCAACAGGGCCCCCCTGCCTGGGAAAGCCCGGAAGCACCAGGGACACCAGTCAGTGTGCCACGTGACAGCCGTGTGGTGACAGAGAGCACCTCCCGCCCCCAAGAAGCCCTGGCCAAGCTCTGGGGAGGGGAGGGGCTTCCTCACTCAGATCTCAGGTGTGGAAGGTGGGTTGAGATTTGAAAAGCCAGATGTTCCTGTCTTAGCAGCCACAAGGCCTTGAAGCCACTGATTTGGAAAATGACTTTGTGCAAGTCCAAGCTAGACCCACAGGGCAGGCCACGAGGGTTTCACTTCGGCTCTGGCCCACAGCAAGCAGAGGAAAGCAGAGGGGAGAGCCAGACGCCCTCGCCACACCCAGGCCGCTGGGCTGCCGGGGTCCCAGGGACTCAGGGCCCCGGGACGAGGGTCCCCTGCGGGGAAGCCAACTAATCACGCTCAGCCCCACTGAGGAGACCCGGTTTTTAATGCTCCCTTTTCATTTCAGTGCATTTCTGTACTTTCTAACATACTTTTACTAATTAATTTTTTTTTCCAAACTACTCTAATTGGGTCGTTCACATTGGCTGGTCTTCAGCCGACTGCGTACTCAGAGTTGGTCCTCAGTCTACGTTTCAGTGTTTCATGAGCTTAAACATGCACTGGGTTGGATTTCTCTCCGTATAAATTAAACCAAATGTGCCTTTCGGTCCCCGCACCCCCAGCCCCCAGCAGAGAGAGATGTGTCAAATCTGCCTCACCAGTTTCTCATTATGGAACTGAACATAGTAAAACATTGAACTTGGACGTGGTTTCATTTTGTTCCATTGCCAAACCCTATACAAGAAGGAACTTCTTTTTTAAATTAAAAATAACATTTTGTAAAGAGTTAGCACTCCGATCACATTTTGGATGAAAAATGTATTTGGAAGTGAAAGAGACTCTTAAAAGTTCAAATAACGTGGAATGTACTGACCACGTGCAGCAATTACTTTTCATCTTTGAACTTAATAATAATTTTTAATAGTTTCCAATAAGACTTTGCATGTCTCAAAATGAACACCATAGTCAGAATGGACTGCAGTCCCTAAAGAATGTGTAGAGAATGTACACTTTACCACTTTCGGAGAATAATTAAGCATCTATCATTAAACTCCTTATATAGAATTGTATGAAACCAAATTTCTTTGCAAAACTTTCCACTTTCAGAGTTGTGGAGGCCCCCCCCCAAAACCCCCTTCGCCTAAGACGTGCCAGGAATAAATTAGGTCAGAACTTGATAATAATTTACAATAGCCGAAGGCCACAGAGCAACACGGTGACAGCAGAGCAGGGGTTGGGCAACTTTCTCTGCAAAGGGCCAGAGAGCAAGTATTTTTGGCCTTGCAGTTCCCACGGTCTCCATCACAGCTACTCAGCTCTGCCGTGGCAGCACAAATGCAGCCATAGGCAATATGCAAATGAAAGAGCGCGGCTGTGTGCCAATAAAACTTTATTGACAAAAATAAGTGGCCAGCCCACAGGCCACAGCTTACCAGTCCTGCAGCCGAGGGCCCCGCCTCTTCGCCGTGCCATCGAGGCTCAATGTCTGTGCCCCTGACTGGCTCTCCTACAGTGAGTGCCCCCCGGAGCACCGCCAGTGCTTGCTTCTCCATCTCAGACACACCCGGGAGTGATAAGAAACACCCTGCTGAGCCCTCATGCAGTCAGGCCAAGCGGAATCCCTGGACGTGAGCCCAAACCAGCACCAGCAGGGGCACCCTTCAGCCTCTCTGGGTGATTTTAGTAGAGATTTTTGGTTAAAGGAATGGTGTGTGTGCACACACATGCAGACACAGAAACACATGTACACATACACATGCACAATGTATGCACACACAGAGATTCCCGTGCACACATGTGCACACATACATGTGATACACGTGCACAACACGACACACATGCATAGGTGCATATGTACACATGTGCGCACACAGACTCGTGCACACATACGCATGCACACATGCACAAACGCGCACACACACACACCCCTTATTCTCTTTGACCCTGCCCAACCCATGACAATCTGAATAACCAGAAAGGGGTGTTCAAACCACTCCTTTATTTAGCACACTCTGTAGAACTTTTGACATTCAATTTGATTTTCAAAGCTATGAAATTCAAACAGTTTTTCAGACCTGAGGAAAGCAGATGTCTGAGGTCCTTTAAGATGCCCTTTGTCAGACTCACAGGAATGAAGAAAAACTGGGAAGTTGGTAGCATTCATGGCAAGTGCCACAAAGCTGAAAGAAAACACCTCAAAATCCTACTAAACCGGGGGGAGGCGCCACATCATGGCAGCAGCAAGCTGGCTTTGTGGGGGTCCTGGAAAAGCAGCTCAGGAGAAACAACTCCCCAGCGTGTACAGCCTGCACGTGCTGACCCGGGGCGGCTGGCCATGGATTGAGCTCACGAGCTGTTCTTCTCGTGCCCTTCCTACATTTCAGAGACAACGCTGACTGCCTCTGTCTCAGATCCAGAGTGGCTGGCCTGGCCAGGTTAAAGGGTGAAGTTCATTACAGATTTTTAAAATATTACCATATCATTTTTAGCTCAGCATAAAATTTAAATGATATAGAAGTTTACTGAATAAAAAGTGAAAGACTTCGCACCTCCAAGTCCCTGCATTTCCCAGAAGGGAGCATTACAGTTGATTCTTCCATGCATTAACTTGTGGGGGGGGGGGATTGTGTCTGTGTGAGCATGCTGTGGCAAGCCACATTTCTAAAAATATCAATGGAATCTTATTTTGTAACTTGCTCATTTGCTTAATGATGTATCTTGACAATCCCTCCACATTAGTACATAAGTTTCTATTTTATTCCTTTAAATGGCTACATGGATGTTCTAGTTTGCTAATGCTGCCGGAATGCAAGATAATGCATCAATAATCAGATACCTTCACTGGAGTGTGGCTAATGGCATCCGGAAAACCTCTGTTAGCTGGGAAGGCACGTGGCTGGTGTCTGCTCAGAGTTCTGGCTTCAAAATGGCTTTCTCCCAGGATGTTTCTCTCTAGGCTGCAGCTCCTCTTCAAAATGTCACTCTCAGTTGCTCTTGGGGTGTTTGTCCTCTCTTAGCTTCTCTGGAGCAAGGGTCTGCTTTCAATGGCCATCTTCAAACTGTCTCTCATCTGCAGCTCCTATGGTTTCTTCAAAGTGTCCCTCTTGGCTGTAGCAAGCCCACTCCTTCTGTCTGAGCTTATATAGTGCTCTAATAAACTAATCAAGGCCCATGCTCAGTGGGCAGGGCCACACCACCATGGAAGTTGCCCAATGAAAGATCTCGCCCACAGTTGAGTGATCACATCTCCAGGAAACATCCAATCAAAAGTCTCCAACCCAATCAATACCAATACGTTTCCTGCCCACGCAAGACTGCGTCAAAGATAATACATCCAAACCAGCACAATGGAACCATTGTATGGACATAGCAAGGCTTATTTAACTTTCCCCTTTTTGTGGATATTTCTCTCTTACAATGTTCCATTGGGCATCTGTGCATGAGCCTTTTTTGTACCCATGTGCGAATACCTATCAAGAAAGTTACCCTCACAAAAGCTCTTGTGTCAAAAGATGAAGCTGATTTCATTTAAATAGATCATGAAATTGCTCCCCTTAACAGGTCTACAATTTTTCTACCATCCAGTGCCACTGACAAGAAGTCTGGTGTACATTTGGTTTTCTTCCTTTTTAGGAAAGCTGTTTATTCTCTTTGGAACATATGCGAGTTTTCTCTTGGTCTTTGGTTTTCTAAACTTTCAGTAGAATGTGGACCCAGAGCTTAAGGATGGCCTACGTCTGAGTCTTCCAACATTTTATCTTCATATTTGTGCTGAACCAAATACTGATTATTTGCATCTCTTCAGCACTGAGACCTTTCATTATTTCTCTGATTTTCTTCTCTTGCTTTCTTTTGTTCACTCCTTAAACTCCTAGAGAAATGCTCAATTTCTTGGACTGAGGGGCCACATCCTTTTACTTACGCCTCTATGTTTTAAGAAATTTCTTTCATCTTATCTTCCAGTTCATTGATTTGATCTTTAGCTGTGTTCATGCTACTGATTTGCATTTGCTTTGTTCTTCCTTTTTGGGGGGCAATCATATTTTTAATTTCCAACAGGTTTTTTAAAGTTCTTTATAGTTTTTCATTTCTTCTTGTGGGACTTGTGTTTGTTCTTGTTTGTTTTTAATGTGATGGGTGCATTAGACTCTCAAATATCAGTGCAGATACTAGTTAAAATATTTGCATTTTTTGTATCTCTGAATTATTTCTGTTTCTTGGTCGTCTGCTCCACTTATTTAGCTCATTTCTTCTCTTTTGTGCTGCTGATTTTATTCAAATGTGTGGAGGCCCTGGATGCTATGTTTACAGTGTTGACTGGGGTCTCAGCCAATGAGTGACATAGCTGATTTGGTACCACCACATTTATCCATTATATGCTTGTTTATCTCTTTATTTCCCTAACACCTCACAGCTCTGAGATGGGCAGCCAGCTTGTGCCCATGAGCAGACTCCGACGCAGGTGCCGCTGAGCACGGGTGGGCAGGAGCTGCACAGATTCAGTGTCAGTAGCAGTGACAGCAGGAACCCAGGGTAGCAGTCTTCGCTTTATTTCCTCCTGAGAATTGCTGCCATTTCCATTGATTGCTTTACCGATTTGGTCTCTGGGTCCGTAGGGAAGGTTTTCAGTGACTGCACATACCAGCAGCCCTCTGCAGACAGGGAATAAACTTCATTGGGGTGGGGTCTCCCATTTGAGCTTGCTGGCAGTGCCCCTGCTCTGTCTGCTCGGGCTCAGCACGAGGCTTCTAGATGGGTCCCCTCTTCCCGGGGTGCCTGGTGGTGGCCCGAGGCTGTCATGGGCAACAACATTCCCGCTGAGGCTGGGGCTCCAACCTCTCTGCTCAAACCTTCCCCCGTGTTTCTCCTTCCCTCGTTCCAGGCTGTGGTTCCTCTCCTTGGCTCAATCTAAGTCCATCTTTTCTTCATTTCCCAGGAATATATCACAGCTCTTGGATAAATATGGCACTTTGTTTTCCAGTGTTTTTAAAATATATTTTCTGTCATTTGAAGGAATTTTGGATAGGAAAGATCCATATGCATATTCTCTGTCTTACCATCTGTTTTGGATAAGCAATAGACAGGGTGTTAATAGAGCAGGTGCCCAGAGGAGAGCCTCTCAGGAGGTGACTGCCAACTGAGGCCTAAGGAATGAGTGCAAATGAATTGTTACATGTAATATATGATGTGATGGTCAAGTTCACGTGTCAACTAGGCTGGGTCATGGCATCCATTATCTGGTCAAGCAAACACTGTCCTGATTGTTGCTGTGAGGATATTTCATGGGTTTAAATCATTGGCCAGTTGGCTGCATCTATGTCTGACTGCATCTGCACTCAGCAAAGGAGATGGCCTTCCGCAATGACAGAGGCTCATCCAATCAGCTGAAGTCTTCGAAAGGAGAAGTGATGACTTCAGCAGTCACAAGAGAGACTTTCCATCTCAGATTCAGCCAGCCAGCGTCTCCTGGGGAATTCATCGAAAACCTTCACCAGAATTCCCAGCTTGCAGCCTGCCCTATGGAATTTGGACCTGCCCATCCCCGTGGTCGTTTGAGACAATTCCTTTAATAAATCCCTCAACTTTTACATATGTAAATGTAGACACATCTCCTGCTGGTTGTTTCTCTGGAGAGCCCGGACCGACGCAGGTTGTGCGGTTGGGGTGCTGGCTCATCTGCTCTCTTCCAGCTGAAAGAAAGCCAGTGTGGGCCTCCACCTCACCCTCCACAAGAGAACATGCCACACCATCAGCAATCAGATGAATTAGAACAAAGCAATAATATAATCTGAAGGAAATTTTAACATAATATTCTTATAACCTAGAAGTTGAGAGAGTTTTTTTAATAAAAATCAAAAACTCAAAATCTTACAGAAAAATGAGACACATTTTACTAAATCAACTTAAGCATTTTTACGTGGCAGGAACAAGTTACATAAATGCAAAGAGTGATAGACTGAGGAAAATGCTGATTTTATGGCAGACAAAGCGTTCATTTATATCCTAATTATACAAAAGTCTCTTGCTTTTTATTTAGAAAAAGATAGGCAATCCGGTGGGAAAATAGTGAAAAAATAAGACCTAGCCATACACCAAAGAGAACATACAAATGGCTTATAAAATTTTAAATTTTGCACAGCCTCAGCCATGGTCAGGGAAATGCAAACTCAAACAATAGAACACCATTTTCTTCCCTTCACAATGGGGCAAATTAAATTTTAAAAAAATTTGCATATCTAGTGCTGATGAGGGCAGGCAAATCAGTGCTCATTTATATTTCTGGTAGAACTGAGAAGTGAAATGACATCTTGGGAATGTTGTCTGGCCTTGTTTACTAAATTAAGTAAGAATATACTTTTACCCAGCTATCTTTTTTGGAGAGAATTTATCATATAAAAGTATTAGAACTTGCAAATAAAGATATGCTGAAGGGTGCTCACTGAAGCAGTGTTTATATTAGCAAAAACTTGAAAACCACCTGGCTGCCCGTCTTGGGCAGTTGGGTGAACAGATTATGGCACATCTATGTTGCTGAATATTAGGCAGGGCTTGAAAAAAATTATTTCCTGCATGCAAAGCTTTGAAACTGCTGGCTCAGAGTCAGCTTTCCAGATATTAGGTTATGCCACATGGCTGATTTTCATTATTTTTGATGTATAAACAGGCACTTCAAAAATTCTCCCTAATAAGAGGCTGCTCATGTCGTGTATTATGAGGAAAGAGGAGTGTAGCAAGCTACAGGTGCAATGTGGGAGCCGGTTTTGTTTAAAAATAACAACAGAGAGAAACACTCTACTCTCATAAATGTAAATTAAGTTGTGTGCATGTTTGTGCATGTGTTGAGGTATGTACAGAGAGACAGTAACCCAATTTTTCACATCATAGCCTCGGAGAGATGAGTTTGCAGGCTGGGAGGGAGACCAACTCTTTACCGGTATTGTTTGACTTGCTGCAATGAGCGTACACTACTTTGATAATTAAAACATCAAATAAAACAAAACAAAACAGAGATTAAATGGAGTGAACATATCCCCACCGTGATCTAGATTTCCAGGGCAGAACAGCAGTGTCTCAAACCTAAAGTAGAAAGCAGACTTTTTTGGGGGGAAACAAAATTCTCTCTCTGGTTGGGTGTGAGCTTGAGCACTCAGAAGTGGAGGAGATGGGGTCCTGGGGAGAAGACGATTCAGTGGCAAAAATGAGCTGAAAAAATTCTCAGTGGAGGCATTTTGCTCATAAAATGCAGAAGAGTGTACAAAAGAGACAAAGATATCTGCAGTCACCATTTATGTTTAAAAAGGAAGCTACTGAAGCAGTGGTGCAAAGGGGATGAAGCTACTGAAGCAGTGGTGCAAAGGGGATGCAAGCAGCAGCTCCTGGATGTCCCACCATGAGCAGGTGCTGGGAACCACACTGGAGGGGGTGGCATGGCCCCCACCCACCTCCTCCCTTGCCAGACCCCATCCCCAGGGCCCCACAGGCTCCTGGCAGCCTCTGAGCACCAGGCAGGGTTTGTGGAGAATCCGACCCTCCGCAGCCCCCTGTGGGTCAGATCCTGGTGGTCGGGGGCCCGGAGGCTTCAGGGGGCTAGTCTCACAATCGCATCAAGGAAGGGATCCTGCCCACGCTGCTGCCGTCTCTCCCAGATGGGAGCTCGGTGGCCGCGCTATGTTGCATGAAATACTTGCACCCTCTGCTTTCACTGTACCCTGGGCAGCTGCCTTACAGAGTAAACACCTTGTTCTAGTTTGCTAATGCTGCCAGAATGCAAAACACCAGAGATGGATTGGCTTTTATAAAGGGGGTTTATTTGGTTACAAAGTCACAGTCTTAAGGCCATAAGGTATCCAAGGTAACACATCAGCAATTGGGCACCTTCACTGGAGGATGGCCAATGGTATCCAGAAAACCTCTGTTAGCTGGGAAGGCACATGTCTGAAGTCTGCTCAGAGTTCTGGTTTCAAAATGGCTTTCTCCCAGGACGTTCCTCTCTAGGCTGCACTTCCTCAAAAATGTTACCCTTAGTTGCACTTGGGGCATTTGTCCTCTCTTAGCTTCTCTGGAGCAAAAGTCTGCTTTCAAACTGTCTCTCATCTGCAGCTCCACTCTCAGCTCCTGTGTGTTCTTCAAAGTGTCCCTCTTGGCTGTAGCAAGCTTGCTCCTTCTGTCTGGGCTTATATAGGGCTCCAATAAACTAACCAAGGTCCACGCTGAATGGGCAGGGCCACACCTCCATGGAAATTATCCAGTGAAAGATCTTGCCCTCAATTGAGTGATCACATTTCCATGGAAACATCCAGTCAAATGTCTCCAACCCAATCAACACCAATATGTTTCCTGCCCACATAAGACTGCACCAAAGATAATGGTAGATACCAGCCATTTGGCAGATACCATAATAGCAGAGACCAGCCATTTGATGCTGAAGGACTACAGAATGTTTAGGGTTGATTGTATAGATCCAGAAATAGACAGCATAATACTTTGTGATAGGAGCACAGAATTGTAAGTATACTGAACAAAGATATCTGTGAGTAAAGCTGAAATAGGTGGGATAGGAAAATGTATGACACTGGAGGTAAAGATAGATGATAAAGACT
>PVKY010001248.1:0-14018 GCA_004027775.1 Bradypus variegatus
GCTGGGGCTGGAGAGAGAGCCTGGGGGAGGAGGAGGGCAGACTAGGGCTGGGGCTGCCCCCCCTGCTGAGCCTGCTCATTCCCGGTGTGGGTACCCCCCCACCTGCAGGGGGAGCCTCAGGGTGGGCATGGAGGGGGGCGGCCCAGAACTCCCAGGGTCAAGCCCTAACCCCGGCAGGGCCGAGTTTCCCCCAAGTGGACAAGGCTGGAGCTCCCGCCCCTTCCAGGACTGCTGGCCGTGTCCACGGGCTCTGTGTAGAGCTCTGCCCAGCCCTAGGCTGACGGGGAGGGCTCTGAAGGCGGGGGTGGGACCCCGCAGCAGCAGTTTGGGGGGGTGGAGAGGCAGGGGGCACCAGTGCCCCCTCCCTCCCCAGGGCTGAGGCCTCTGTGGCCGAAGGGCAGGGCTGGGGGTGCACAGGCGTCCGGTCCGTTCTGGGCTTGCTCCCTGGCCGGTTTCCCCCTTAGAAACTCACCAACGTATAAACCATACTGCAGGAAGAAGGGGCGGTGAGCCGGGTCCCCGCCAGGCTGGCCACCCGGCCACCCACCTGCCACACCCTGGGGAGTCCTCGGCCCACAAGGGCAAAAGGCAGGAGATCGGAGGCCTGACCATTCCTGGGGTTGGAGGCACAATGCGTGGAGTATCCCCTCCCTGAGCTCTGCCTGCCTTGGCGGGGCCTCACCTGTACAGGTAATAGAAGAAGGAGAGCAGGTAGAAGGCAAGTTTGCACCAGGACTCCTTCTGGCAGTAGTTGAGGATGTCAGCATTCATGATGGAGACTGCATCATACATGACCTCAGAGCCATCTGCGGGGCGGTGGAAGTACCTGGGACGACGAGCAAGGGGCCTGAGTGCCGATCATCTTGCCCCTGTGGCCCCTGTCCCAGCCCCCCCAAGAGGCAGCTGCCACCCTCACCTCCAGAGGTGGTAGAAGAGGAGGGGGATGTTGAGGCCCAGGGTCACCCACTCTGCTGCACACAGAAACATCAGACAGAAGAGGCCGTGGATGGAGTACTCTGGGACCACCAGCTAGAGAGGGTGGGCGGGTGAGAGGTCAGCAGCCTGGTTCCCAGGATGGATCCCCACTTCGAGGGCAAAGGGGAGCTGGGGTTTGGGAGTGTCCAACCACCCACCGTGACGGGACTGGAAAAGGGCTTCCAGCCTATCCCCCACCCTGGGGTCAGAGGGTGAGGGTAGAGCTGGGCCAGGACACCCCAGTCCCCAGCGCTGACACTGACCTTTCTCAGGAGGCAGCAGATGCGTTCGATGTTTTTCAAACGCTCGCGCTGTAAGGGGAGGAGAAGGTCGCGATGGGGGAGGCGGAGGAGCCGGGATCGGGGCGCCCGGACCCCCCTCCCGCGCCCCCTCCGTCCTGCCCGTGGCCGCCAGGGGGCGCCATTGCGTAGCCGCGCGGCGGGGAAGCAGCCGCGCCGTCCCCATGGCGACCGTCGCCATGGAGGGACCTTCACCCGCGTCTCCACGGCAACGGCCCAGAGCCTGGCAACGGCCGCCCCGCCGGGAGGAAGCCGAGCCCCGAGCCCGCGCCAGGTGCTTGCTGGGGGCGGGGACAGAGAGAGGCAGGGGCATGGCCCCCGGTGCTCCCGCCGCACGCCCACCCCGTCTTTCCAGCACCCCCACCCGCCATCCCTGCCTGTGACAGATGGAGAGACGGACGGACGGACACACCTCAGCACAGCACAAGTATCACTTACTGCCCGCGCTGGGTTCCCCTGGTCGATGGGGTTTTTGAAGTCGGTCCGCAGCTCGTCGAAGGCTATGATCTGGGGGAGGGGCGCGCGCCCGTCAGGGGTGGGGCAGCGGCTTATAGACCCCTCCCCACCCTTCCTTGGGGAAATTTTGGGAGAGGAGTTTATTCGGAGCGTCCAGACCAATCGGAGCTTGCGGCAAAGGTGGACAAACTGAGGCCCAGGAAGGGGCAGGGCCTGGTGTGAGGTCTGGAGGGCCTGGAAAGGCACCCCAGTGTGGAGGAGTTCCCCACACCTCCACTCAAAGCATCCCAAGGGGTGGCCTCTTCTCTGTCCTAGGGTCCCAGAGACTGGGGACCCAGCCCCTGCCCTGGGGGAACCCCAGGCTTGGGAGGAGAACAATGAATCACCTCCCAGGGTGATCGGGGCTGTGGGTGCCTAAGGAGCTCCCGGGTGGGGATCCAGCCATTCAGGGGCTCATGGGGGGCTCCGGCCAAGAAGGTGCTTGCCTGGTGAACAAATGGGGGAAGGGCAGTCCAAGCAGCAAGTATAGAGGCACGGAGGGTTGAAAGGACAAGGAATATTCAGGAAGGAGCAGGTTTCGTGAGGCTAGAAGGGGAGTGTGAGAGTGGGAAGGGGGAAGCCAAGGGTGGAAGATGGGACCAGAGAGGTGGGCAGGGCCACGTGGGTGCCCTCTGAAGCCAGACCAAGGTGTTTCACATCGGCCTGAAGCAATGGGGAGACAGGGAAGGGGGCAGAGCAGCAGAGGAGCGTGGGCAGGGGGATGTTTTTGGATTGGTGGAAGCAGGAGGTGCTAAGTGGATGAAAGTCACAGCCAAGACTGACCTGGTGCTTACTCTGGGCCAGCGGGCTTGGGTAGATTAACCCTTTAACTCTTGCAACAACCCAATGACAGAGGTACTAGTATTATCATTTCCAATTTGCAGATGAGAAAACAGAAGTGACTTGTCCAAGGCCACACGGCTCATTAGTGGTGGAGCCAGTGTTCTAACCCAACCTGAATCCAGAGTTTGAATTCCTAACTGCTTTGTCATATTCAGGCCAGACCAGGGAGGAGACTGGTGGGTTACTGGGGGAGGGTGGGTGGCAGCCTGAATGGGGAGAGTGGCTGTGGGGCTGGGGGTAGATTCCAGAGCTGTTCAGGAGCCCGACTCCGCAGGGCTCGACTGGCCATGGGTGAAGGCAGAGGGGCCCAAGACACCTTCTGGTGTTGGGGTGTCTGGTGGATGTCAGTGTCCTTGCTGGGATGGGGAACCCAGGAGAGTAGATGTGGGACAGACCTATGGGACAGCTCTGTGGGGGGCTGGCAGGTGACTCGGGAGAGGGCAGCTGGCAGAGGAGCTTGCCGGGGTCCCCTTCCCTTTACCTCTAGAATGGGGCAGTTGGCCTTCCACCCCCCAGCATCCCAGACCCCAGACGGCTCAGAGGGAGAGAACATGGGCTTCCTGGAGGGAACTGAGACCATCTGGAGCCCCCCCACCCCCCAACCCCCGTTGACTCTGGGCAGCCACCGCCTGTCAGGGTCCAGCAGGGAGCGGAAGGGTGCCGCCTGTTTGCCCCAGAGCTGGCATCACCAGCAGGTGGCGGGTGTCGCACCTCCCACCCCCAGGCTGCCTGGTGCTGACTCAGCCCCCCCAGAACAAACAATCCCCCACGGTGACAGCTGACAGGCATCACTCACCACCAGAGCTGCCTAGCAACCAGTGGGGCCTGGGCTCAGGGTCTGGGTGGGATATGAGGATCTTGCCTTGGAAGGTTCTAGTTCTTACCAGTTTGGGATTGAGGACCATGCCCCCTTGCCTTCATCCCCATTAGCAGGCCCCACTCTGGTCACTTGGATGTGTACACAAGCCCACTTTGCTGACGAGGAGACAAGCTCAGTGAGGACAAGTGGCTCACTAAAATCATATGGACACGGTGCCTGACGGCTAGTAGGTGCTCAATAAATATCTGCTGCTGAGCAAAGGTGTTACTTCAAAGCTTGGGCCCTTTCTCCCAGCCCAGGCGCTCCACGGGGCAAAGGGTGGGTCTCAGGAAACATAACAGGTGCGCTGGATGGAGGACAGGGGCTTCTCGGATTCCAGGATCCAGCCTTTCTCTCAGGAGCTGGGTGGCTCTGTGTCCCTCAGCTTGGGTCCTAAATATGTCCCACTCCTTAAGACCCAGCCTAACTGCCCCAACTCTACAGGACTGCCCCAGGCCCCGGGGATGGGACAGGGGGCTCAGAGACGTCAAGATGGACCCAGGGGGGATGGAGAGAGGAAAAGAGAAACAGAGAAAGGAAAAAGCACCTGAGAGCCCCACAGAGGGAGGGACAGAGCAAGGAGAGAGTGCTGGCATGAGGGTGTAGCGGGTGGGTGTTAGAAGGTGCCCGTGGGGGCTCACTCCTCACACGTGGGGGTGAAGCCACAGTCTACGGAATCCTGATTGAAGACAAAGGCGCAGGGGCTGGGAAGGGAGGGAGGTCAAGAGCACCGGGGGCACCACAAACAGGCAGCAGGTCCCAGGGAAAGGAGGGAGAGAGGAAGTGGGGAGGGCAGGAAAGAAGGAGGTGAGGCAAGGGAGTGAGAAGAAAGAAGGAAAGGGGTGCAGGATGGGAGCCTAGAGAGGGGAGGGTCCATGTGTGCGTGGGAGCAGGGAGCAGAGGATGCTGAGGTCAGGGCCGCGACAGACGGGGGCATGGAGGGGAGCCCCGGGGAGGCAGGAGCTGCAGGGGACAGAGGAGGGGAGGGGCAGCAAAGAAGGGTTTGTTCTGCCAAAAAAGACCTGGAGGCTGCTTGCTAGTTCTGTAGAGAGGGGCGAGGAGCCAGGCAGGGGGTGCCTCTGAGGAGAGGGGGACCCTCTCCAGGGGAGGCCATTGGGATCCGGGATGAACGGAACAGACAGAGGAGGAGACAAAGAGGAAGGTGGGGGCAAGAATGGGAAAAGAAACTGGGAAGTGGGAAGGAAACCCGGGGGGGAGGGGAGAGCCCTACGGGAGGGGGGTGGGGACACCCAAGGTGAGGCAAGCGGGGAAATGGTCTCCGGCGTTGCTTAGAGCTGAGCGCTGCTCGATCGGGAGGGAGCTGGGAGGGGAAAGGGTTAATGGGCTCTGAGATATGCGGGTCCTGTAAACAGATGCAGTTGCCATAGCAACCGGCTCCATCACTCCGGCTGGAAAAACCCACAAAAGGTGGAGGGGGGTAGGCAGACAGACAAACTGCCCGATGGACAAATGGGGGCGGCTGAACAGGGGAGGGGAGGAGGAGGGGAAGGAGCAAGCATTCCAGAATTCCGGCCCCCACCCCGGGGCTGGATGGGGCAGGGGCGGGGGCGGGGGTCAAGGACCGACTGACATCCCACAGACAGGCGGGGGCGAAGAAAGAAGGGGGGGACCCCGAACGAAGCGGGGCCCCGGGCAGGAAGACGGCGGTGGGGGTGCTAATGGGGCGAAGAGATGCCGGCGGACGGGGGGTAGCGGAGAGAAGGCTCCAAGTTTCCCCCGGGCCCTGAGACCATACACGGCCCCCTCCCGCCACGCGCGCCCCCTGCCCCCTACCCCGCCCCCGGCCCCAGCCCCAGCCCGGCCTTACGTGCCAGATGACAAAGAAGATGAGGGAGGCGCACAGCACCAGGGTGAGCATGTAGCAGAATGCGGCGAAGGTGAACGCCATGGCCCCCGCGCCGGGCGGCGGCCCGGGGGGCGCCAGCGCGGGGTCCGGGCGCAAGGGGACGCCCCCCGGCCCGCGCTTAGGGCCGGCCGGGCATGGCCGGCGGGGCTCGGGCGCAGGATCGGGGTAGGCGGGCGGCGCGGCCGGGACCAGGGCCGCGGGGCGGCGGAGGGCGCGGGGCGCGGGCCGGTGGGCTCAGGGGGCGCGTCCGCAGCCGGCTGCCCGGGCCCCGATCGCTCATCCTGCGATCCCTCGCCCGCGGCTCCCTGGCTCTCCAGCCCGCGAAGCCGGCGGGGCGGAGCCGGGGGCGGGGCCGCCGAGAGAGCAGCCTCGGGCGGGGCTGGGGCTCCGCGCGCCCCTCCGCCCGCCCTCCAGGCCCGGCCGCCGGCCCCCGCGCCACCGGCTCCTCGGCCACGCGCCCTCAGGACACGTAGACCCGGATGCAGGACTCACGCACGTCGCGGGCATCCCTTCCCGCTCCCGTCACATAACCGAACCCGCCGCCGCTACGCTGGCGTCCCCGGGTGCGCACACCGCCCTGACCCACCGCAGCCCACCCGCGGCCGGGACTGTGGCCTAAGCAGCCTTCTGAGCGAAGTGCTTGTCATCGTCCGAGGGGGCAGGCACCGGGCCTGGACCGAGAGTCAAGCTTGGCGGGGGCGCGGGACCAGGGGGCTGGGGCACAGTCGCCCCGGATCCCGCATCCCTGGCACACCATGCCTGCCGGGACGCTGGGGCCGAACACCAGGTATTCGCTGATGGCCACCTCCCTCCCTCCCTCCCTGCCTGAGCGGTGCTGGGCCCCTGGGGACAGACCACAGAGGCAGGCAGCTCTGCGGCCCCAGTTAAGTGGGTCAAGGGCTTAACAGCAATCCTGGGAAGGAGGCCAAGCCAGGACCCCTGTGCCTCCCCCTGCGCCCAGGGCTCCACTTCCATCCCTCCAGCTCAAGGCGGGCACAGACCACACTCAGCCACCAGCAACTTCCTTGCAAAAACCCTCAGCTCACCCAAGGGCCAGTGGAAATTTATTGATTTTTTTTGTCCTTTTCAGTCTTTCCCCAAGTGGCTTTTCCTTGCAAAATGCCTGACATAACACCAGAGGGGAACTGGGGAATGGAGGCACCCCAAGGGGCAGCCCAGGGACTTAAATACAAGCTGGAGGACAGGGCACAGGTGGGAAAGGCAAGAGACAGCACAAGGGACATGGCTTCTTAGGTAGAGAACAGAGGTTTGCTTTTCTGCAGGAAGAAGCTGGGCCAGAGGGCAGAGGGGGTAGGATCCTGGATGAGGAGGGGGCGGCCAGAGGAGCCCCAACCCTGGGTCACACCCACATTCCCCAGAGAAGCAGCGGCAGGGGATGAGGCGCTGCTCTCTTAGGCTCCAAGGGACGGATGTGAGGGGGGCACGTAAGCCACATGTGCTGCCTCAAGGAAGGAAGGAGGTGCTGGCGGAGCAAGGGTTAAGGCTGATGCCCGCGCCCTGGCACGGTGGGCCTTCCACCTCCGCCTGCTTCAGGGACAATGGGGCCCGGTGGGCAGGAGGCACATGGGCCTGGCTCTGGCAGGGCAGGACGCGGCAGGAGCAGGCTCCCTCCAGGCTCAAGACAAGGCCTGCCAGGTGCCCGCCCACCTGCCCCGAATGTGCTCAGGCCCTGCTGCAGCTGGACGTGCTGGGAGGCAGGGAAGGGGTGGAAGAGGGAAAAGTGGGCTGTTGGCCCCGTGGCCCCCATGCCCGTCCTGAGGTCTGGTCCAGGGCCCTGGATCCCAGGTCCTGGGTCCACTGGCCCTGCTGTGGGCCCTGGGCACTGACTGCAGCCAGGGGCAGTGGAAGCCAGGGAGGCCCGAGCCCTTGGGCAAGGGGGTGAAGGAGGAAGAGGGAGGAGAGCAACCCCACTGCAGCAGCCACGGTGGGGTGGGAGTGGGGATGACGACAAAGGGGCCTCATCCCAAAGACAGGGGTGCGGTGGGGTATCTTTAAAGTGACCTAGAGGCAGCAGCAGAGCAAGCCCCCACCCCACCCTGGCCACAGGTCCTGGGTGTCCTCCTTTGGGGGCCCTGACAGGAACTGGGACTCAGGGCTGTAGGCAGATGGGCCAGAGGGGGATGGGGAGCCCAGAACACCCCAAAGCCACAGACTCAAATGCCCCAGGAGAGGGAGAGGGAAAGACCTCCTGCCCCCTCTGGGGCGTCATCTGGAGGAGGCGACCCCCCATCCCACCCCACGTGCCCCTCCCTAGCAGCAGCCACCACCAGCCGGCTTCACAGGGGTGCTGTCGATCTTGAGGTTGGGCCGCTCACCCCCCGAGGCCGCCCCGGGCCCCATCCGCTTTTTGATTTCAGCAGCCATGGTCATGAACGCCTGCTCGACATTGGTGGCATTCTTGGCACTTGTCTCCAGGAACGGGATGCCCAGAGAGTCTGCAAACTCCTGACAGGGGAGAGGAGAGAAGAGGAGGGGAAGAGAGGGGAAAGGGGCGAGGGGCAGCAGGCCCGGCCCCCACGGGGCGGCCCAGCCCGGCCCGCTCACCTTGGCGGTGGTGTTGTCCACCACTTTCTTGGTGGTAAGGTCGCTCTTATTGCCCACCAGGAGCTTGTTGACATTCTCGCTGGCATAGCGGTCGATCTCCTGCAGCCACTGCTTCACGTTGGCATAGGATTCCTGGAGGGGACCGGGGTCAAAGCTTACTCTGTCCCCAATTCCTATCCCAGGCCTGGAGAACAAGGGCTTATTTGAAGGGAAAGGGGTTGCCCTGGCCCCTGAGAAAGGCAGGAGACCTGGGTGCTGGGACCCAGAGGGAGCCTTTTCCTCCAGGCTTAGCTTTCCTCTCTGATGCCCTCCGTCTAGGTCCCCAAAAGCCAAGCCAAGCACAGCCCCAACACCTCAACACCTGCCCGAGCCTCAGGACCAGCCGGCTCTGCTTCGCAGTTGCTTTGTCCTTCCCTGAGACATAGGAAAGCCTGATCACACATGGGGAGTGAATAGTTTCAGGAGAAAAACAAGCCAGGGACAGGGCAGAGTAGAAAACGAGGCTGCCGACCTGAGCAGGAGGCTAGCACCAGTTTCCAAGTTCCCACAGTGGCCTTCAAATCCCTTTGCGGTCTGAAACCTTGGAGCCTAGTAGAAGGTGGAGGCACCGTGCAGAGGAGGCCCGAGCCTATGACAGAGACAGGTATTCCTGGAACAGACCTGACGTCCCTTCTGCACGTGGCACTAACAGCCTCATCACTTGGTCTCAGCATCTCCCAGCAGCCTGCACCCCTGGGGGCAGATGACAGACCTCCGGGGCAAGTGCTTGTGCTGTAGCGAATTTCCTTAAACTTACACCTTCTGCCACCCATGCTGGCTGCTGAAGACAGAGAGGGGACTAGTGCCTGAGCCCTGTCCCAAGGCACCCAGGGGACAGTGGAGCAATGGACCAGGACACACACAACGGCAAGATGGGGTGATCAATGCTGCAGGACCACATGCCCGGGAAGGCTGCACTGACCAGAGTGGGCAGAAATGCCCTGGCCTTCGTGCAGGAGGAAGAGGGAGGGATTGGAAAGTGCCAGCTGAGGAGGGACACATGCCTGGCCCCAGAGTGGGCGGAGCACAGTGTCTCTGGGGAATGGGGAAGGGGGGAATGTTGCTGGAGCACAGGCCCTGAGTAGGGAAGAGAAGGAAGAGGGGACAGGCCAGGGCAGAGGGGGCCAGTGGAGGTTTTCTTCAGAGGGGAGCAGCAGGATCACACCTGTGTTTTGGAAAGAAAACCCTGGCAGGAGTGTGCAGGCCAGGCCAGACTGGCAAGAAGACGGCCTCCAACTGGGAAGCTGTGGAATAACCTAGGAAAGAGATGATCCTTGAGCTGGGGAGTGAGACAGGGAAGTACACGGGACCATGCTGGGGCTAAGCCCCGGCTCAGCCATGCACTGTGTGACCTTAGGTATGTCACCTGACCTCTCTGAGCATCATCTCTACAAAACAGTACCTCTGGCACGGCTGCTGTGAGTGTGAGCTGATGGACGCAGGCCTGACTCATAACAAGCACTTAATTAGCAGCCGCTATTATCCTCATCACTGCTATTATTACGAGTAGACAGATTTGAGAGACAATGGGGTAGAATACAGGGGAATGAGGCCTGAGTGGATGGGGGAGGGGAGAGTTTTTGGTCAGACGACAAAGGCTCTGTTAGAAAGACGGGGATGCAGGAGCTTCTTTGGGGAAAGCTGATAAGGTCAGGACAGGATGTGCTGGAGCTTCAGGAAGGGCTGCCTGGAGCAGGAAAGGGTGGGCTTGGAGGCAAAGAACCCCGGGTGCAAATGCTGGCTTTGCCTTTCCTGACTAGAAGGCCATGGGAAAGCTCCTGTCACCTCTCCAAGCATGTCCCCTCATCCGGAGAACAGGGACCCTGCTGTTGACTTCACTGGGTTCCTGTGAAGCCTGGAATTGATACAAAGGTGCCAGCACTGGGTCTGACATGGAAAAGAATATCGCTAAGTGACAGCTGTTTAGATGCAGGAGTCACAGCACACAACAAAGTGGCCAGAGATGTGCAGGGCGAGTAAGGAGAAGGCTTGAGGCAGAGTTGGGGAAGCACAACACATGAGGTTGTGGGGGAAAGTACAGGACGAACCAGTAAAAAGACACTGAAAAGGCAAAATCTAATGCAGCAGGAAGTGGGGGTCGGAGAGGTGTGTGTGTGTGAAACCAGAAACACAAACTTTTCAAGGAAGAGGAGGAGAATGGAGTTAAAAGCCACAAGAGGTCAAAGAGAACAAGAACTGAAATGAAGGCGTTGGACTTGGCAGTCAGAGGGTCCATGGGGGCCCTGAGAGGTGTGCTGTTCAGCCACAGCTGTGTGTCCACAAACTGGGGGAGGCCAGGTGGGAACTGGGCAGTCCCGGGTCCTGGGGAGCCTGAAGAGTCCAGCAGCCCCTAAGGACAGGGACGCCTCTGGCCAGGGCTAGAGTCAGCGTCTCCATGTCCCTAACGCCTAGCCCTGGGGAGCCACAGGGTTTGGTAAAGGAGCAAAGCAGGTGGAACGAGAAGACCCAGGCTCTCCACCTCTGCCACGTAACCAGCTGCAGGACCCTCCCAAGCCACCTCGCCACTCTGGGCCCACTTCCTCATCTACAAAATGGAGCAACAACACAGACCTCTTCGCGACGTGATGAACATCAAAAGGCAGAAAAGCTGTGACAGATTCAGTGTACTTTCAGGTAAGGTAGGATTGTTTCCAGCTGTTCACACCACAATCCTCACTACAGTGGCTGCTGCCAATGACAGGTGACTGTGCTGCCACAGCAGGCATAGGACTCCCAGCCCCGGCCTACACCGGGACCAGAGCTCTAGGCTCCCTCACTTCCGGGTCTAAGGCCCTCCGATTGCTTCCCCACATCCACTCAGGAGCCCAAACAGCTGACTAAACCACCACAAACCCAGCTGACCAGGAGGTGCAGAACAAGATGGCAAATCCGGAAAGGGGGAGATGGTGGGGGGGAAGGGATGTGGGTGGTCAGGGTGGGGGCTGGTTCTGCCAAGACCCTGCAGCAGGGCCCCCCAAAGATCCATCTCTGTGGCTGCTTCCCTCCTTGTAAAAAGAGCCCAAGTACAGTCTCCTCTCCGAGCAGCACTGGGAAAAGAGGACGGGAAGAGCAAAAAGAAGCAAGAGCCAGAGACCTAAGGCTGAGGAGGCGAGGCCAGGAGTACCTGGTCGGTGACGTCGTACACCACGATGATGCCGTGGGCGCCCCGGTAGTAGCTGGAAGTGATGGTCCGGAACCGCTCCTGCCCGGCTGTGTCCCACTACAAGAGCACGCAAGGGGCGGCTTCAGCCCTCAGCTCCATGCCCCGCTCCCCTCCTGAGGCTGATGTCTTCAGGAAGAGTGATACTCACAATCTGAAGTTTGATGGTTTTGCCATCCAGCTCGATGGTTCGGATCTTGAAGTCTACTCCGATGGTGCTGATGTAGCTCTCTGTGTACGTGTCATCCTGGAAAGTCAGGAGCCAGTGAACAGGCCAGAGGCCCAGTTTGGAAAAGCTCTTTAAGCTGCACTCCTAACTGCAAAACCCCAGTCTTCAGCACCCCAACTTGCCAGCCCTGTGCCTTTCTTCAGTGAGAAGTGTTGCCAACAGGTCCTGCAGCTTCAAGCTTGGTCCCTGTGTCTCACAACTACTGTGTTCTGAGTTGCCCCCTCTTGCCCCAAATGCCTGGCTAGAACCCCAGATGGGAGGGATAGGAGGCTTCTTACTCACAGCAAACCGCAGAAGCAGGCATGACTTGCCCACGCCCGAGTCACCGATCAAAAGCAGCTTAAACAGGTAGTCACTGGAGAGAGAGAACAGGAAGGCATGGAGAAAGGAAGGAGCCTACTCCCATCATCCCCGAGTCACAGCTACAGCAGTCTCCCACACTGCTAGGCGTGCCTCGGTTTACAGAGTACTATGGTGTCCACCAGGTCCTCCCACCCGTCCTGGGGGGGAGGGGCTCACCTCTTACCTAACATAGCTACCTAACCCAAAGGGCTCTCAGTGTGCTGCATCTGGATTCCCAGTTCCCAGACAACGAAACTGAGGCACAGAGAGGGACATGACAAGGATCACAATCTGTGACAGAGGTGGGCATCCTCCCCTGATTCCCGACAGACTGTGGTTCTGTCCAATAGGGGCTATTTAGGGAAACCCCATGGCACACTCCCCAGTGGGCCCAGGTTGGCCCCAGAAGTAGAAGCCACAGCCCATCCAGAACCTACTGAATGACAATCTAGGTCAACCACCTGGTATGAAGCTGGCAGGAAGAGAGGAACCAACAAGTGGCACCAACTTAACATCGGTTACTGTTCTCCTGTTCCTACCTGTGCCTGGCCCTGTGCTAAGCACTTCAAATGTGTCATCTCACTAACTGCTCACAACAGTCCAGCGAAGTGGGCATCGTTATTCTCATCTAATGAGGAAACCCGAAGTCAGGGAACTGAACGGACTTGCCTAAGCACGAGACTGAAAGCAGATCTGTCAGACTCCAGTCTCTGCGGTAGCCTGCTGGTTCCCTCCCCTGGTCTCCCTTACAATCCTACACAGAACTTCACCCTTCCCCAAGGAAACCTGAGGTCAGGATTCAGAAGAAAAGGAAGTGGCAGAAAAGGAAGAAGGCAACCAACTGGTCCTTGGAGAAAACTGTCACTGAGGAATCCGGGACGCGAGAGGTCCCGAAGGGGGAGTGACCAAGAAGTGAGGAAGACAGAACCCCACTGAAAGGGGGCAAGCACCCACCACAGTCATCTAAACTAACTTCAACTTCACCGGCAGGGTGAGAGCCAAGGGAAGGGGTGTGACGGTGGCGGCTGGGGGCCTGCGCAAAGGGGAGGCGAGGGCCGGGAGCGGAGGACCCGCGGGAGAAGCGGCCCTGAGCGGCGCCTCGCGGCTTCCCGCGTCTGACCAGCCCCGGGGCCGGGCCCGGGCTCCAGGAGAACGGGAAAGGCAAAAGGACTTACGGCCCCCGACTTAAGGGCCCGAGTCTGGACCCGAGACTGTGGTGCAGGCTCCAAAATGCCAGGACCGTCGTCCGCACGCAGGCCGCCACCCTCAAGCAGCAGGTGGGGAAACTGAGGCCGGGAGGGACCTGGGCTGCAGGGTCACCTGACTGAGACCTGGTAGGGCCAGTGCCTCGAGTTCCAAGCGGGACCCCTCGGGATCACTACTTCTAGGCTCCGGGTGCGAGGACTCCGAGAATAGCACTGGGGTCCCGGGGCCCCCGGGGGGAGGGGCAGGACCCGGATGTGTGTGTAGGGGTGTCAGCGGAAGAGGGACCCGGATGTGGGGGCGCCGCGCAGCCCTGACCCAGGCCGAACAAGCCCGGTAAGCGTACAGCCCCGTACTCAGGATCGAGGCTGCGCCGAATGGCGCGGGCGGGGCTCACTCACTATTCGGGGTTCATGGCGGCGGCGGCGGCCCGCTCGGTCGCTCCCAGTCGGCTCTGCTCCGCCTCCCGTTCCAAGATGGTGGTCGCTCCGCCCCAGAGGCCCTGCCCGCGACGCGCAGGCGCAAACATTCCCGACTGGGGCCTCCGCCGCGTTGCTTCTCGGAACTTGTAGTATTGTCCAGCTCGCTACGGCTGCGCAGGCATAAACGGGAGAGCGAGCCCCTCTCAACCCACGCCTCACCGCCGCAGGCGCATTGCCTACTGGGGTTAGTAGTTCGTCCCTTAAGCGGACCTGAGCTTGAGGCCGCGCTGCGGATCCCGACGGCGTCCGGACGTTGGAAACTCGGTTTAGGCCGGGGTTTAGGGTTCACCCTCCCTTTTAACGTCTCTCTGACGGAGGCAGTCATTCCTGCTTTCCCAGCTCGCAGGGTTGTGAGCATTAAATGCGAATAAAAGGCTATGCTCATTTATCTGGGGTTCTCCGTGTGCTGGATGCTCCCAACTCCCAACCGCAGCCCCAGGAGGGTCTCACCACCCACATTTTTATAGATTAAAACATCGAAACCCGGAGAACCCTCTCAAGGTCAAACCAGTCTAGGAAAGGACAGAGCTCAATCAAAGCCCGCGCTCCCTAGAATAATCCCAGGGGTGAAGACTGTTAGGAAGAAAACTGAACCTTCCCAGAGGACTTCCGGACTCGTAAACTAGGCCCCCAAATAATTCCAGCAAGGGGTCCGGGTAC
>PVKY010001248.1:14118-33935 GCA_004027775.1 Bradypus variegatus
GTTGAGTCTCTACCTTAGAGTCCTCGGGCAGCACCTGCTTGCCCCTGGCCCGGAAGCTGGGGAAGAGGGGCCCTGCTGTTAGGAGTAAATAAGGGGTGGGAGCTGGAGCGGGCAGGCCCGGCCTCCAGGGCTCAGGCTGAGATGACAAGGGAGGAGGATACCCTGAGATTGAACAGAAAAGACAGAGGGTCCTTGGGAAGGACAGGCAGGACAAGCAGCAAGGCCCATGCGCAGGGCTGGAGTGGGGGTGGGAACAGTGCCGGCTGGAAGCTCTGGTGACCGGCTGCCCCTTCAGCATTAGCCTAGGAGGGAGCTTCGTCGGGAGAGGTCCATGGAGCTGGAGCTGAGTGTGCGGCTGTCAGAGAAGCCGGTGCCTCCAGGCTGTGGGCAGAGGGGGCAGCTGCTCAGCTCACCTGCCCATCTGGGCTTCTCTGGCCCTGAGGTGCCCAAGTCATCCAGGCCCTCAGGGCAAAGGCAGCCAGAGTCCCTGAGCCAGGCGGCGACAGAGCCCGGTCTGGCCCAGAGCCACCCTGGTGCTCTCACACTCCTGCCCACTTCCAGGTTAGTGTGCTGACACTGCCGTGTCCATGTCCACCCCAGGGCAGGGGCTAGCTTTCCTTTCCCCCACCTGTCTCCCTATGGCCTAGCCCAAAGCCAGGCCTGGAACAGAGACAGGAAATATGGCCGGATGAACAGAGATGCTGGGCAAGGAGGGGAACTGGGGCTTGAGAAGCTTGGCAAGTGGGCAGGCCTGGCCCCAGGGACGCACCTGGACGGTCTCTTCAGTACTCCTGTTGAGGAAGTTGAGGGAACTGGCCCGCTTCATCCTGGGGGGAAAGGATGACTGCGAAATGTCTGGTGGGGCAGGATGGGGTCAGGTTGGGTCTGGGGAGGGAGGATGCTGGGAGCAAAGCAGACATGGTAGGTGGTGGGGCTGGAGAGAGATGGGGGAGCTCACCCTGGGTGAGGGGCTCATCTGGCATTGGCAGGTTGTTGGGGGCAGTTCTTGAGGGGTACATGCTGGGAGGGGGTCTCACCTGGGGTTTGGGGGCTCCTGGGGGCCACTGCCCTGCAGCTTCTTCACCAGCATCTCACTGCTACGCCTCAGGGCATCCCGGAGCTTCCCAAAGGAGCCGCTGCGCCGCAGGGAGCCGCTGCCGTCCTGTGGGGTGGGCATGCTTGTCTCTGTGCCGCCCTGGCTACACAGCCTCCCAGCCCCCCACCCTCAGACTCACCCCGCTCCATTCAGCTGCAGGCCCTGCATCCTCAAGGTCAGACTCTAACCGAGGCCCGGCACCTGCGGCCACGTCTCGGCTGCCACGGCGGTTTCCCTGCCCACCACTGCCATCCTTCAGCAGCTCCACCACCTTGGTCTGGCTTGCAGGGTCCAGGCCCTGGGGGGCGGGGGCAGGGAGCAGGCAGGGAGCATCAGGCAGTGCAATGGGCCCTGACTGGATCACACCACACACAGGTCCCCCCCAGGGCCCCACCACACCCCCATGCATGTAGCCCCACCTGCTTGCGGCTGCGGCTGGCACAGTCCTCTAGCGTATGTGCGGCTTCGAGCTTGCCCTGGCGCCGGTACAGAGCCCCCAAGCTGCGCAGGGTGGTGTTGACTGTGGGGCTATGGGTGGGACAGCAGGACACTCTCAAACTCCATGTTCCTCAGGGCCCACCCTGGCACCCAGTTCACTGTGGGCCCCGAAGAACCATCTAACCAACCAGAATCCAGGCCCCTCCTGTATGTCAAGTCCTCTGCTAGGCCCACCGGGCCTTTCCTGTCTTGGGGGAGTTACCCCAGGGCTGGGGAGCTGGTCCCAGGGCCCTGGTCTACCAGGACTAAAAGCTGGGAGACCCATGAGTGAGATAAACAGACTGTTACAGTACAGGAAGCTTTCTTGGGGTGGGTGGCCTTTGTCTTGGACCTTGAGAGATGGGCCGGCGGAGAAGAGGTGTGTGTTCTGGGTGTGGGCAGCAGGGAGTGTGCAGCTTGGGCCTCGGCCTCGACCCGGGATGCTGTTTCCCTGCTACCTATGCTATGCCCGCCCTGCTCTGCTGCCCTTACCTGTCTACTTTACAGGCCTTGTACCAGCTGCCATATTCCCCATATGGGGTGCTGTCCTGGCGTTTATCCTGAGGGAAGGAATGGTCAGGGGAGGTGGGAGGAGAGGACCCAGCCTCTTCCACTTTCCCCTGACACCCGCCCCCATCCTGCCCCACAGAGCTACCTTGCTCTCCTCCCGTTCCTCTGCGTGCATCCAGATGGGCTTGTTGTCCCCTGGGGAGACAAAGGGGGTTGTCATCAGTCTCCATATAGGCCCCCACTGGAGTCTGCAGAGGGGGCACAGGGATACCCAGGGTCAGGCTTTGTTGAATGAATGAACAAGAAACAGACCTTCCATTGGAACAGAGTTGAATATGGCACATGCCAGGCCTGAACAATGGGCCAGGTTCCCAGGGACCCCCGAGCAGAAACAATTGACCATCAGGGGGGGCCAGAGGCCAGCTTCCCAGAGGGAGAGACATCTGTGTTGGGTCATGATGGTGAGCAGTAAGTGGTTGGTGGAGAGAGGGGCCAAGAGCACGGGGTATGCAAAATATATGGCCTGGCAAGCCCCAGGAGGCTGTGCGGGTTATGTGTGTGCTCAGGTGCTCACGGGAAGTCAGGTGAGGCCTGTGTCCTGCAGTGTGTGCCCTGCAGGCTGATGGCTGAGTGGGCTGTGCCAGATGAGCTGGGCATATGAGAGCCACAGATGGACTCACCATTGACAGAGCCAAACTCCTTCTCATGAGCTTGGGTGAGGATCTCCTTGTACAGGGTCTCTGCATCCCGGTACTTGCCTTGTTTCAGGTAGCAGGAGGCCTGGGGTGGGTGGGTAGGGGCCCAGAGGTGAGCAAGCCGCAGGAAGCTGAGCCTTTTCCTCTCCTCCCTCCCCCTTCCTCCCTCTGTCCCTCCCACCAGCCCCTCCCAGCCCTAGGGTACCAGGTTGTTCTTGGTCTTGGCCACGTTGGGGTCGTCAGGCCCCAGGCGTGTGGCGTAGATCTCCAGTGCCCGCCGGTAGTAGTATTCCACCTCCTCAGCCTTGCCCTGGTTCTGGCACAGCAGTGCCAGGTTGCTCAGCTGCTTGGCCACATCTGGGTGGAACTTGCCCAAGACCTGGGATGGGAGCCAGGGGCTGGGCTCAGGGCCTGCCTAGCCCCCCACCTGCCCGGCCACCTGGCCTGCCCAGCCCACCCCGCCCGCTCCCACCTTCTCCCGGATTTCCAGCGCCCGCTTGCACAGTGGCTCAGCCTCCTTGTACTTGCCCCGCTTGCCATACAGAACTGCCAGGTTGTTTAGTGTTGCAGCCACCTGCGGTGTGGGGAGAATGGAGGCTCCATGACCCAGGGCCCTGATGGGCAGGGGCAGCCTCCCCGCCCCCGCACCCCTCACTCACAGCTGGGTGGTCCTTGCCCAACGTCTTCTCCCGGATGGCCAGGGCATCATTGAGCAGGTGAGCGGCCTCCTTGTACTTGTTCTGATCCCTGGGGGCAGGCAGGAGTGTGATGTGGGCGGCCCTCCGACCCGAGGCCCTCCTGCCATGGCCCATGTTCCCTCCCCCTGCACTGACTGATGAGTGGGCATGACCCAGAGTGTGGGGAGACCCTGCCCTCCAGCTTGGAGGCTGCAGCCCTGCCTCCCACACCTCATTCCCCATGCCCCTGCCCCCCAGAGAACTTTCCTGCCACCCCTTAAGTGCACCTTCTTCTCTATAACCCTATGCCTTTGCTCACACTGCTGTATGCTGCTCTCTCTGCCAGGAAAACAGTTCTCAACCCTCTTGTGTTCAGGGCAAACTCAGCTTTCCCCCAAGGCCCTCCTGAAGCCATGGGGTCTGGAGCTGTCTGACTGTCCAGCCCCCCCAAGAGTCCTCACAAGCTGTCCCCTCCCTTGTTCTGCCCAAGCCTTTGTCCTGAACTAGACTGGGACTTGTGCCTGTCTGCAGCTGCTGTGGGCTCAGCCCCCCATAGACACAAGCTCCTCCTCTCTCTGCCACCCAACTGCCCAGTGGAGCTGCACCTGGCCCTTGGCAGGCCTCAAGGGTCTGAGAGCCAGGGCCGAGCCTCTGGGAAGGAAGTGCAGATGCTCTCTGGGGGAAACTGGCCAGGGGACCCTCACCGATACACTAGCGCCAGGATGTTCAGCATGGTGGCCACATCAGGATGATCATGGCCCGAGGTCTTCTCCAGGTCCTCGAGTGCCTGCTTGCACAGTGGCACGGCCACCTCATAGCGGCCCTGCGAGGCATACTGGATCACCAGGTTGTGCAGGGTTCGGAGCCGCGCCGGGATCTCGTAGCCCCCATGCTGGGCAGCCGCATCCCCTCCGCCAGGGTTGGGGGCTGCAGGGCCAAGGCAGGAGGTCAGGTGTCCCATCTGCCCACTAGGCTGGGCCAGTACTGCCGGCCCTACCTTTCACCCACCTGACAGGTGGCTCTAGGCAAGTCACTGTAAAGTTGCCCCATCTGTAAAGTGGGTCTAGTCACCCCAGCCTTGCCTAGAAGGAGTAGGTTTGGAATCCCAAAAGCTGTGTGCTCTAGAGCAAGTCACCCCAAGCCTCAGCTTCCGCAGCTGCAGAACAGAGGCTCCAGAACACACTCAGGGTGTGCGCAGGGCAGGCCCGGGCCCTGGGTGCAGCACTGGGCATGCATCTCCTCAGACTCTCCTGGTTACCCCAGGGGAGGCTCAGGGAGGAGAGAAACTCTACCAGTGGCCACAGCACAACTAGTGGCAGAGCCGGACTTGGTATCTGCTCCTCATAAAGCTTGGGAGCAAGAGAAGCAGGGTGTAGGAACTGCCTTTTAAGCTGACATGCTGGTCAGAAAAGAGGCAGGAAGGAGCATGGCAGCCACTCAGACCCTGTTTCCCGTGACCTCTGGGTCCCAAGAACACGGAGATCAAACAGCCCTTTTCCCCTCACCCCACAACCAACTGCCCGTCTGCACCTGGGCTCTGCTCATCCTCGTTGGGGAACAGGTCATCCAGAGAGTCTTTAGGGGCGCCCCCCTTCTCCTCCTGAGCAGAAGACAGGATGAGTATCGGGAGGGGTGGCCCAGTGTCAGGGGGCCGGGTCAGAGCTGGGCCTGCCCCCCGCCCCCCACCCTGTCCCAGGCCCCTTGGCCCCTTGGCCCCTTGGCCCCGGGGGGCACCGGCACTGGTGAGGGCTCACGTTGGGGGAGGTGTCCTCATCCAGCTTGCGGATCTGGCTCATGAACAGCAGGTGCTGCTTCTCCTCCTCGAGCTGGGCCACGGCCTGCTCGCTGCGCTGCAGCTTTTGCTGCGTCCCTGCCAGCTCCTCTCGCAGCCACTGGTTCTCCTGTGCCAGGCGCCGCACCTGAGCCCGCAGCTTTTGCTTCTCTGACTCGACGGCCCCCAGGTGGCTTGACAGTGCCAGGATCACCTGTGGCAGCAGCCGGGATGATGGCCAGGGCCCTGTCTGCCCACCGGCTGGGGCCCCTTGGGGCTGTCACCCAGTGGGGAGCTGTGGGGCTGAGGGCCTCGCCTTCTCAATGGCACTTCTCTCCAAGGCCCCATGGGGCCCATGGTCCAAGGCCTGAACCCAGGTTTGGTGGTCCCGACTCCTTTCTAGGGTCAGGAGCCCTGGGCTCCTGGTCTGGCTCTTTGGGACTCTGAGCAAGTCCACCCCTGCTCCTGGGCCTCGAGCTAGTCACCTGCACTGACAGCACGGCTCGCATCTCGCCTGGTGGTTTCTGAGCATGAGGACGGCTGGGAAACTCTTTCTTTGCCTCCCCTGGGGGTTGTCCTCAAACCCCTGTAGCCACAGCCACTCTACCATTGTCCCCTTCCCCCCAGTTTCATTCCCACCCAGGGGTGGGCAAATAAATAAAAGCCTTCCCCTGCTGTCCTTGCTTCGGGGCTGGCACTTTCTCAAAGGACTCTGATAGATGGCTGAAGGGCCACCAACAGACCCTATCCTGACTTCTGCCACAAGGGTCGAAGACACCCCCTGCCCTTGTGCTGCTTCCAGGGAGGGAAGAAGTAGGTGTCTGGAAACCCCATAAGGTCTGGGGAGCCACAGGAGCAGACAAGGGGATCTAGAGGCCTCAGCCTCTGGCCCCAGTCCTTTCCCCAAACTCGATCACTTCTCTGAGCTTCCAGGCTCTTCTGGCCTTGGGGCCTTGGCCCGGGTTCTGCCCTCTGCCTAAAATGCCTTCCCTCCTTTCTCCAGCCACTGAAACCCCTCTCAGCCTTCCAGGCCTGGGGTCATTTCTGCAGTGAAGCCTCTTCCCACTTGCACCCTTGGCCCCAGCACAGCAGGGCTCCCTTCCCCTAGTTCCAGCTCCCAAAGTCCTCAACACCATCCTGTTCCCCATCTGTGCCTGTGCACTTCCAGGGACAGTGTCCCTGTGCGTGCTTCTCTGTACCCGAGAGCCAACTGACCAACATGTTGCCCTCCCTGAGGCAGTCTGGGACTCTGCACTTCGCAGTGGGATAGCAAAGGCCTTAAGTGACAGGGGTTTTCATAACCACTGGCTTAAAAAAGAAAATTCCCTCAATAGCCTGGAAGTATATACAGCAGACAAGGAAAACACCATGACACAGCGTGCCCAGGGGTCACACAGCCAGGTGGTGGCTTGGCCAAGATCTGAGGGTGGGGTCCAGACTCTTTCCCCTAGAACCTGGCAAACCCCAGTGCCTCCTGGACACCTCCATCTGCATCTCATCCCGCAGCCCCTCTTAAGGAGGCCAAACCAGAACCCTGATCTCCCCTTCCCCAGGCTCTCGAGTCTTAACCTGCTCAGGCTTAACAAGCCTGGGAGTTGCCCTGCCCTCCTCTCTCCCCCTTACTCCCTCCCAGGTCCTGCTGGATCTGCCTCCAGAACATCCAGAACTTGTCCCCTTCTCTCTACCCCCATGGTGACCCCTTTAGTTCAAAGTGGCCGTCTCTCATTTGAATTCCGGCAGTGGATCCAAGCCGCCTGCTACCTGCTTCCACCCTTGACCCACTACAGCTCCTCTTCCACGCCTCAGTCAGACTGTGTCCGCTGCTTGAAACCCTCCGGAGGCTTCCTGATTTCCTGAGAATAAAATCCAAACAAGGCGCAGCATGTGCTGGCTCCTGCCTCCCTCTCCACCGGCCTCTTCGGTGCACCTTCCTTCCTCCGCTTAGCTCCAGTCACACCCTGAAGTCCTCAACCACGACAAGGTCTTTCCTACCTCAGGACCTTTGCAAATGAAACATCTCCCCCTCCCCCCTCTTCTGGTTCATTCCCTCCTTGCCTAACCAAGGGACAGGGCCTCCTGCCACAGGCTAACACAAGATCTTGTTCTTTTCTTCCAAGAACCTACCACAATCTGTAACAATTATTTGTATACATGTGTTTCTGTCTCTTGGTACTAAACTAGGGCAAGGCTCTTGTCTGCCTTGTTGGACTCTGTATCCCTGGCATCTAACGTGTTCCCGGCACATAGCATACACTTGATAACTTCACTGTTAATGAACAAATAAAAAAATGAATCATTATTTTGTGGGGGGAGGAGGGTGTTGGTTTTCTTAAGGATTTCCTTTCTGTTCCCTTAGGCTAGCCAGTCTGTGCTAGGTAGAGGCGAGCCAGGAACAGGGTCCTTCCTGGTGGGGGCCAGAAAGTGATCAGGGTGTCCTGGGGCAGGGCAAGGCTGTGTCTCCAAAGAGCATGCATTTATTGGGGTCCTACCATGGGCCTCCAGGGAACATGTGCCCTGCTAGATCCTGCCCCTATTTGCCAGGATTCCTCTGGAAGCTCTGATTACTTTCGTGCCCTCCCACTTCAGCACCGCAGACCCCTACCTGGGCCTCCCCCAGCCCCAACTCGATGGCCTCCAGGGAGCGGTGCAGCAGGACGCATCGCTCCTGCGAGCCGGGCTCGGCATCGCCGGCTTCAGGAGCCACCAGCGGGGCGAGCAGGGCCCGATGCTCCCCGCGCAGGGTCTCCAGTCCCTGGATGACGGCCTTGGTGCCCAGCACAATCTCGTCCTGGCTCAGCTTCTCCTCCCGCGGAAGCACCATCGTGGCCATGGCCGCGCCGCCTGTGCAGGTGGGGGGGCCGGCAGGCGGGTGCCAAGCCTAGGGCCACACCGCCGTCCGCACTAATTAGGTAAACACTGGCAGTCCCCGGACGCCTGGGTCTCCGGGGTGCCCAGGTGCCCCGGCAGGCAGCCCGCACGGTGCCCGCGCTCGGCCTACAGGGGGCGCGCCCGGCCCGTGTCGGCCGGGGAGACGCAATGCGGTGCGGCCGGTGAGGCCGGACCCGGATTCTGCCCCCGACCACCGGCTCAGGGTGTTTCCGGCCGCTCGTCTCGGGGCATCCCAGGGGAACTCCTTGGGGCAGGGCGCGCCGGGGGACGGTCCTACGGGGATCGGGGGGCTCTCCCGGGAGAGAGACCCCGGCCACTCCGGGAGACCCGGTCGGCCCTCGCCCCCTGCCCAACAGGCAGGCAGAGGCGCTGCGCCCCTCCCCTTGGGCAGGCCGACCCTGCGGAGACCCTTCCCCTAGAGGGGCTGAGACCTCGGGTTCCACGACCCTGCAGGCCGCGCTCACGACGACCCCTCCCCATAGGCCGGCGCGACGCCCTGCGGACCCCTCCCCTGCAAAGGCCGAGCTCCAGCCCCAGCCGCGCTGGGCCGCGCCCCCTCCCTCCCCGCGGGCCTGGTCCTCCCGCAGGCCGCGCCCACGACGACCCCTCCCCCGAGCCGACCCGGGGGACCCCTGCCCTTTGGGACCTGACCCCCCTCTCCCAGCCCGATCGGCCACGCGGACCTGTGCCTCACGCTCGGGCCCAGCTCCCGCTCGGCTCGTACTCGGGCTCCGGCTCCCGCGCCGCTTCACCGGGACTCGCAGCGGTGAGCTGGTCCCGCCGCCTTCATCCCGCCGGCCTTCCCAGCAGTCCCCGCGCCGCCTTAAAGGTGAAGCCGCTACCTCCGCGGCGTCAGAGGGGGCGAGACGCGCGCTCCCGGGCCTGCCGGCTGCCTTAAAGGGGCAGGGCCCGCGGGACCCGCTGGGGTGGGGGCGGGGCGTGGGCTCGCCCGAGGCGCGGGTTCGGAGCCGGCGTCTCCCACGCTCTCCAGCCTGGGAGTCCTGGGCCGCCCAATGCCCCAAGGCCTCCCGCCCAGGCTCGCGAGACTGAACCCCGACGCACCCAAAGCGGAGAGCAGAGAGGACGGCGAGAGAAACTGAGGCGCAGAGGACTCGGCCCCGGCCACCTCCGAGTCCAGAGCCTGGCTGGGACCGAACGTAACAGAGCAGTTGGAGTTTATTGAGCACTTTCTGGGTGTCGGGCGCTTTTGGTGCCTTAAGTGCCTTAACTCACGTAAGCTCACAAAGACCCGATGAGATGGGTGTGACTATTAAACCCATCTTCACATCTGAATCCGGATCTCCAGACCGTGGGTCTCAGCCACAACTCTGAGGCTGCTTCTGCTCCAGCGCCCTTCAGAGCTGTCCACGTCCCTGCTGGGGATTCACAGCTTCTTAGCGCTGCTTCTTTGAGGGGAGCGGACAGAGGCTTCTGGCTGTAAAGGAGAAAGGGGTGGCAAGGGGAACCTGGGTATCATCGGAGACAGAGACTCATGCCCCTGTGGGGTGGAGCATGTTTGGTCTGTAGTGATGTCGTTTGGAGCTCAGAGAAAATGTCACCTCTGCAGAGATGACTCCTGCGGCTTAGAGCAGCCCTTCTGTGCCCATTTAACTGTCTCTAGAGCACTTAGCCCATCTAACCCTTGTCTTGTGGTTTGCTGTCTCCTAGAATGCAGGCCAGGACCCTTCTGTCTTGTTTAATCTTAGAGCAGCTCCTGCCGGGCACAGAGTATGTGTTGTTTAATAAGAGGCAGAGGATGCACTTGTTGGCTCTGCCAGGGCCCTCCCAGGCCTGGGGCTCTGGTCCAGCACTCCGCAGCCCGGGTGGGTGGCCACTCCAGATTGACCCCATTGCTTCCAGGTTGGGACATCAGGATGACAACCCTGAGGGACAAAACCTATGCAGCAAGTGCCAGGGCTCTGGGGCATCTCTGCTGAGGCAGAGTGGGTTCCGAGTCAGACTTGACTGAGTGGGCATCTTGGTGGGTGCAGGAATCTCCTCAGCACCATCTCTCACGGAGATGGTCCAGCAACCTTAGCTTGAGTATGTACTGTGACCAGAAGCTCACTCTGCTGTGGGAAAGCTCTAAATGTTTGAAATTTCCTCCTTTGACTGAAAAGTGCCTTCCTGCGGTGCTCACCCCAGCTGTGGCTCTTCCTTCAGGCTCCCTTTTGCCAGAGAGGATATTTGGAGTAGCAATGGCATCCCACACCGTCTTCTGCCTGGGCTTACAAACCCCAGCCCCTTCGCCCGTGCCTGCTGGTCTCCAGACACCTCTCAGAATGTGGCACTCTGCCCAGGGTCCAGGGTCCCAGGCAAGGTGCAAACTGCACCGATCACAGTGGGTGGTCCTCCCTGACCACACACCCTCTGTGCACCCCTGAGGCTAACGTCAACAGCACAGCGATATGTCTGCTCAAGTTAAGCTCGTGGTTGGCTACACCTCTGGATCCGTACATCCTAGGTATAGTCCAGCCAGTTTCTTCTCCCCAAGCCTGGGCTTCCACCAATGATTTCTTCACAGTGACTTTTTTTTAAAGGAAAGCTAATACGTTCATATGAAACAAAATCCAAAAGACACACAAAAGATACGTATGTATGTAGTTCTCTCTCTGCTGTCCTCAGCCATCCAGCTCCCCTCCCCCAAAGCACCTGCTGTTGCTCGTGGCTTGTGGCCATGACGTTTTCCTTTAGCATCAGTGAAGAGCTTGAGTTTATCCCTGTCAGTTTCATCTGGCTGGTTTTCTGCCAGAGCTCCTGAAGGTTGGGGTCCTCTAAATTTGGGGTCTGTCATCCTTCACCCTCCCAGCCTGCCTTCTGTGCCACTGAGAACCCCTCGGACCATGACTGAATCCCACCTCGCCATCCTATTCCTTCTCCTTAACAAGGCTGGGTTTGGGAATCTCTTGGGGAGGGACTTGGTTAAAATACTCTCCCTCTGGAGGTTCGGTTTCGGTGGTGCCAGGTTGGGTCCTGGGCATCTCTTGGTATTTTAGAACTTCAGAGGTGCCAGCGATGTGCCCCCTAGGATGAGAGCTGCTGCTTAAATGTCCTTGTTTTGCAGGTGAGGAAACTGAGGCCCAGAGAGGGGAAGGTAGGAGAGCAGGGGCCAGCTCTTGATCCTGTTGTTCCCTGGGAGCTCAGGTCCCCAGTGACTGCTACATTCTTCTTTAATCTCGAGTTCAGGCTGTTTTGTGCCAGTGGGTGAGGGAGGCTGACCACATGCAGTAGAAGTCAACAGAACTAAATCACGTTGCTTGTTCTACTTGTTCACACTCACACAAAAGTACAGTCACACACACTGTCGCACACAACCTCCGGCTGGTTCACCCAAAGGTCCAGAACACCTATGTGCTCATGTGTACACCCCCATGTGTACGAGATTACAGACCCACGTAGGTGCACATAACACATACCCAAGTGCTAATGCACACCCCAAAGCCCTGCTTTATTTTGTGCTTGGTCTAATATAGGAGCACATTCCTTTTGTCATCTTTTCCCAGGTAAATGCAAAGAACATTTTCCAGGCCCCTTTGTGATTCTTGCTGGTTTTTTGCCTGGGCTTTTCTGCTAAATCTCTGCAGGCTTTTGTGGTTTCTTTGTGGTTCTCTTTAAGGCATCTGACTCTGCCTCTCCCCTGTGTGCCCTGGTGGAGGGAATCTGGACTTCTCAGGCTCTTATCTTGCTCTCGGTGCTTAACCTTGCACGTGTTCAACCTTATCAGCCACTTGACTTTTTATCTTGTCTCCAAGGATTATACTGTACTTTTCCCAAGGGAAGGGGCTGTTTCTTCATTCTGCTCTGTTCTGCACTCCCCCAGCAGCTGTTGATTCCATGCTAGGCTCTTGATGGGAACTCAATAAATGGAGACTAGAAGAAGGAATCCATGGCCAGTGGTGATTCAGCTCCTCATGCCATTTTCTGCAGCGCTCATTGGCTTATACCACTCACCCACCCCCATCCCATGCCTGGGGAAGTTGTTTTTTTGCTACTTTTAATATTGTTTTCTTCCTGAAAATCACTCCCACTGCTCCTACCCCTTCCCCTTGGATCTTCTGAAGTACTCATCCCACTCAAATCTGCTTTCTTAAATTATTCTTTTTCCTTTGGCTGGCTCCTCTCCTTTTCTTTGAAATGGTTGGAGGCACTTTTGCCAAGGATATTATCCACCTTGAAATGTTGGTGGCTTCACTCAGAGCACTTGGGATTGGGGAGCACCCTGACAAGAGACTCAGCTCGCCACTTCCTGAGGACTCTGCTCTGCCTGGGAAACCCTTGTTGTCAGTTCTGTTGTCCACTGATCCCAAAACCAAATCTGCTTGGAGCTTCCAAAAGGCTTCCGGTTCCTTCCCTGGCAGACACTTGGTGATTCTGTGTCCTCCTCCTTGGGGCCTCCCAGCCAGAATAGGCGGGTCCCTGCTCCATGCAGAGGGACAGCGCACAGGCTTCGGGGTCGGACAGAAGCACGTTGAAAGCATGTTTCTGCTTTCTCTAGCTGTGTGGCTTCATGCACGTTCTGTAACAGCATCTGTTTCCACATCTGTAAAATGGGGTGGCTAATACCTACCTTGTTGGTTCCTCGAGAGGACCAAATAAAATAGCATAGTTAAAAATCTTAACATTATGCTTTGCACAAAACTGATGCTATTACTTGTAGTTGCTTATTATTATTATCACCACCATGCTTATGTGCCAGACGCTGTGCTAGCGAGTGGAGGGTGGGTGAGGAGAAAAAATAGGAGATATAGGGCGATCTCTGCTTCGAGTGTTGCTGGGGAGGAAATGTACTCAGAATGAAAGCACTCAACAAACAAGGCAACAAATAGAAAGGTGAGTCTGAATATAACTGCATGAGTCAGGGTTCTCCAGGGAAATAGAACCAAAAGTAGATGTGTATATATATTGTTTTTTTTTTCATTATAAATACATATATATATGTATTTATAATGAAAATATTATGAGATCTTTTTATAGGAATTGGTTCATGTGACTGTGGGGATGGGCAAGTCCATATTCCATAGAGCAAGCCACAGTCTGGGAACTCCAATGAATGTTTTTAGTCAGTCCCCCAGGAGAAGCTGGCTGGCTGAAGTAGAGATGGAAATTCTCCCTTCTGACTGCTGAAATCACCACTTCTCCTTTTAAGGCCTTCCACTGATGGCATGATACATCTGTCACTGTTGAAGGCAATCTCTTCAGTCGATTGTAGATGTCATCAGCCATAGATGCAATCAACTTACTGATTCTTTAAATCCATGAAATATCCTCACAGTAACAATCAGGCCAGCGCTTGCTTGACCAAACAACTGGACACCACAGCCTGGCCAGGTTGACAGGCGAACTTCATCATCACAGTAACCAAGTGCTAGGATATTTGTGCGGGTGGTAGGTGCCCTGCCAACAGGGATCAGCCCAGTGTGGGTCCATCTTGCCCTTCCCCTATGTCAGCCCAAATCTCCATTTCCAGCCCAGATCACTCCCCTGAGCTCCATCCAGACCCACATATTCACCCTCCAGCTGGATGCCAGTCAACCCCTGAGGAGCACACAATGCCATTGCCCTAAGTCAAACTCCCCATCTTCCTTCCAAATCTCCAGGGATGTTCCACCATCTGCCATTCACCAGGGCGGATAGCAGGTCCCTGTCCCTGACTCTTTCCTTCAACCTCATCTTCTAACCAGCCACCAAAACCTGATAATTCTCCCTCCTAAATAATGCTTGAATCTATCCATTTATCTCCAACTCTTCTATCCTTTGCCCTCCTCACATCTTTTCTAAATGGCTGCAACTGCCTTCCAGCTCGTCTCCTGGTCTGCAGTCTTGTCTGGCTAGTGCATTGTAGCAAGGTGATCTTTCTCAAGTTAGTCATCACACTTCTCTGCCTAAAATCCTTTGTTGGCTTCCCATTGACTTTAGGATAAACTGCCTGATCCTTGCTCTGGCAAAGAAGAATATTAGTAAAGCTCCTGAGGCTCTTCAGTGCCCTGGCCTCTTCTTTTCTTTTCTGCCCGGTCACAGCCCCACTGCCTTTTGGTTTCAGTAAACCACATGTGGTTCTCAGAATAGGTCACATGCTCTCTGATCTCTGTTTTTTTGCACACAGGCCCCGAACACCCATCATGTCGGATGCCTTTAAGATGCTGCTGTGGTGTCACTTCCTTTGGGACGTCTTGGACCCTTCTTCCCCCAGGCTGGGTTAGATGCCTCACCTGAGTGCTCCCATGCAACCTGTCACGCTGAATGGCAGTTGTCAATTTGTTTGTTTCCCCTGTTATACTAAGAGTTCTCACATAGCTAAGGACTCCAGCATTCATCCTTGGGTCCTCATATCTAGGACAGGAACTGGCCCATGGCAGGAACTTAATGTTTGTAGAGTGCATGGATGGTTTCCAGGATTCCAAGCAGAGTTGGGCTCTCAATAGGCCCTTGTAAGATGATCTGGAGTCAGATGACCTGGGTTGGGAATTTGGCTCCTTCTCGGCCAATCTGTGCACTCTGGACAAGTAACATAACCCCTTACTCATTCATTTAGCCAACCCAGAGCAAGTGTTTGCCATGTGCCAGGCAGAGCGACAGGTCCTAGAGATGCAGCAGTGCGCAAGTCAGCCTGGGCCCCTGTCCTCCTGGAGCTGACATTCTATTCTGTAAAAAGACACTTATTGCAGTGGCAGTGACTGCTACGATAGAAGGGTTGAGGTAGAGACTAAAATCAGACTTTGGGTACAGAGGTCGGGAAAGCCTTTCTGAGGAAGTGATATGGAGGCTGAGTCGTAAAGGAAAAGGATAGAAAGAACAGCATGGGGAGGCTGTGGTGCAGGGAGGAGGGACTGAATTACTGAAAGATCAGTTGTGGCTCAGGGGTGGTGAGCATCAGGGAGAGAGCAACTGAAAATGAAGTCCCAGGCCGGGGGACCAGACTGTGCAGGTTCTGGCGGCTCGTGGATTGGGTTATGTTCAAAGGGCATCAGGAAGCTACTGAAGGGTCTGAAGCAAAGGTGTGAGGTGCTCAGGCCTACGTTTGGGGATCAGAAGCCACCAGACTTGCTGGTGGACTGGGAGCAGGGCTGATATAGGATGGACTTGGTGGTTTCTGGCTTGAGGAACTGGATGTATGCTGGGTACCATTTATGAAGATTAGGGAGGATCCAGGGAAATCAAGTTCCGTTTTGGCCGTGTTGCATTTGAGATGTCTGTGAGTATTCCAGGGGTCAACTGAGTGTTAGATCTGAGAGGTGAGACTTGGGAGGGGAGGCTGTCTGACCGCTGGTTCCTCCTTTGTAAAAAGGGAGTAATAGCAAAATTGATTACATAGGGCCACTCTAAAGATTAAAAGAAGTGAACTACCTAAAGCACATAGCAGCAGTCTGGCTAAAAGTAACTGTCCAGTAGGGGACACTGATGGCTATTTATGCTATTGGTCCTTGGGCACAGCAGCGGGAGTGGTGGAAGAAGTAGTTACAAACATTAGTCTGAAATCTCCTGTACGGAAGAATTCCAAATAATGTATGCAGAGCATAACTCCTCACCTGTTAGGTGAGCTATGCTTAGTGACTTCCTTCCAAAGAGTACAGCATGGAAAGGGCTGGGGGTGGATGGGTTATCTCTGCAGGGAGAAACCTCAGCCAGGTGGTCAAGGTCAAGGTCAACATATCAGGCTGTCATCATACAATAAGTTGAGAAGGGCACTTCACTGCCATGGTCTTCCTCCCCCAAACCCATGAGCCCAGTTCAGCCACAAGGAAAATGCCAAACAAATCCCAATGGAGGGGCCTTTGACAAAATACCTGATCAGTCCTCCTGGTCAAGGTGACCAAAATAGGAGAAGTCTGAGAAACTGTCACAGCCGGGAGGAGCCTAAGGAGACATGGCTACTAAATGTAGTGGGGTGTCCTGGATGGGAGCCTGGAATGGAGAAAAGACATTAGGGAAAAACTAAGGCAATCTGAGTAAAGATAGTTAATAATGGATCACGTTGGTTCATTAGTTGAGACAAATGGAACTTAGTAATGTAGCATGCTAGCAACAGGGGAGACTAGGTGATGGCTACAGGACAACTATCTTTATACCTTTTCTGTAACACTATAAAATAAAAAATATTTAAATTAAAACACACACACACACACTGGGGTTGGCGTGCAGGTTAGTTAGGGGTTCTCCCACCCCCTGCACCAGAATGCCCTCCGTTGCCTTTGGAGACTGTTCCTGGTGGCAGGGGAAGTTTGGCTCCCACCTGGCCCCAACTCTCCTACGGTGGGGTCAGGCGTCTCACTGTCTTTGAGTCTCCACCTTCCATTGAGTTGCCTTCTGCTTGGAATCCTGGAAACTGTTCCTGTACTTCCTCCCCTTTGCTCCTAGCAGGAGTCGATCTTGCTGCTCCTACAAGGAGTGACTCCTATAGGGCTGTCATGAAAGCCTGAGTGGCCTCCGGGCTGAGGCCTCGGTCCTTGTGCTTAAGGGGTTGGGGATTGCATCTGAGCAGCATGGCGGCTCTTTATTCATTCATTCATTATGTTTACTGTGCACCTATGATGGGCCAAGCAGCATCCCGGGCAGCAAGGACATAGCAGTGAAAAGGAAAAAAAATATCCTCTTTTCTTGGAGCTTACATGCTAGTGGAGGGAGACAAATAAATGAAAAATGAAGTGCCAAGAAGTGAGAAGTGCCAATAAGAAAAATAAAGAGGGTAAGAGAAAAGGAAGGTGCTATTTTGGATGGGTGGAGCGGGGAAGGCTTCTCTGAGGTGACATTTAAGCTGAGACTTGAAGGAGGGAGCAAGCCACGTGGACTGCACAGGGGAGCAGGAAGGGAAGCAGGAACAGCTGTGCAAAGGCCCCAAGCAGAGGGTGCCCAGCTGTCTAGGGAGGCTGGGGAGCGAGGGGAGAGTGAGAGGAGAGAAGATCAAACAGCTAGGGGAGGCAGTCAGATCGGGTAGGGCCCTGGAGGTTAGGGTGAGGGTTTTGGATTATATTCCTAGTACGATGGGAAGCCATTGCCACTTTGGATCAGCCGTTAAACATGACCTGATCAACATTTTAAAAAGATCTCTTTGAAAAGAATCAACAACAAACTAGTCTGTGCTCATGAACAGCTTGCTTTTGTGTCTGCCCGTGTTGTGGGAAGAGGACTTGTTTACATCTGACCAAGTTGGGCCTGGTCTCTTCTGTGCCTCTGAGAAATGGGTGTGGAGATTCAGAAAAGTAGGGTAGAAGCAGCGAGGTAATTAGGAGGTTATTGCAATATCTAGACAGGAGAAAATGGCAGCAGTGAAAGGGGGAGAAACTGTTGGCTCTGAAGGAAGGTAAAGTTTGAAAGGATTTCCTGAGGGATTGGATGCTGGGCATGAATGAGGAGGCAAGGACAACTCCAACGTGTATGGCCCCAGCTAACTTGGAGTTGCCGTTTCCTACTAGGAGGGGAAGTCTTTGCACAGGGGAGCTCAGGCCTGAAGGAGAAGGCTCCATCCATGGCTGAGTGTGGTGAGAGGCTGCTGGAGGCCACAGCCCGGGGTTTCTTGGTGTTGAGAGACTTGGAAGATGAGAAGGAGCAGCCAGAGGTGGGAGGAGAGCCAGAAAGAGCGTCCTGAGGATGAGCGAAGAAAGCAGTTCGAGGGGGAAGTGATTATTTGCATCAAATGCTATGATGGGTCAGACAAGAAAACTGACCTTTGCATTTGGCAAGTCAGTCACTGGTGACCTTGGAAAGGGAACTCATGGAGGGGTTCCCAGGCAAAAAAGCCTGAGGGCAGTGGGGGAGGGGGAGACCGAGAGCACAGTAACTCTTTTGGAGAGTGTTGCTCTAAGAGAGCAGGGACTTGGTGGGGCAGCTAGAGGGGCCTGGAGCCAGGAGGAGTTGTCTTTTGTTTTTAACATGGGAGGTATGACAGCAGGTTTGCATGCAGATGCAGAAGGGAAAGATCCAGCAGAGAGGGAGAATGGATGGAGAGAGGGAGGCAGGAAACGCAGGCGCGAAGCCCTGGAGAAGGTGAGAGGGAGGAGACTGGGTGGCCTTGGCGGCCACAGGAGGCAAGGCAGCGTGCCAGAGCCCTCTGCACACAGGCCAGAAGATACCTCGTCCTCACCAAGATCAACTCTCTTCTAGGTTCTGAGCCAGAACCAAAGAGGGTGAGGAGCTGGGGCATCTGGGTCCACTTGTCCCATCTGCCCTCTGCTTGCGGCTCCCCACCGGCCCTCCCTGCCCGGCTCCTGGGAAGGCCTCTCACGGGGCACTCCTCTGCTCTCGGGTCACACTCGTGTCCTCTCTAATTACAGAGAATGCACTGGCCTTCTGGGGGCTTCCTTGCACCAACCAGATTTTATGCCCTTGCGCTTCATTATTTCTGAGGCATGTTGATGGATCTCAGTGGTTTCTTGCCCTTGGGAAGAGGCATCGTTTCCCTTCCCCAGGCTCAGAGAGTTCGAGCAGGGCCACAGCCGGGTCCCAGTGTCTCCCTCCGTGGGGTCACCTGGCCGCGGAGCAGTGATAGCATATTCACATGTCCGGCAGGGTGAGGAGGCCAAGTTCTGACTCCACCTCCAAGCCTTTGCCTCTCCAGGAGAGGCGGCTTTAGGTGCCACTCGCTGTCCTGGGAACCTTTTGGAAGAAACAGGTCTTCAAGAAACAGTAACCATGACTGTTCCATGTCTAAGGTTAAGGGCAGGCAGGAATGTGCATGCAACAGATAGACCCAGCCCTGCCCCAGACACCTGCAGAGTGGCCCCAGACTTCACCAACTTCCAGAAGCTCTGGTGAGACATGAGACCTGTCTTTCCTGTTTCTGACCTCTGCTTCCGTCACACTGGACGAACCACCTTCCTGGCTCTGTCTCCACAGTGGAGAACATGGGACACACGTCTTTTCCCACCTACATTCCTAGGTGACTTTAAATGAGCTGTGCAGAGAGGGGAGGGGTGTACCCCAGTGAGAGGCACAGAAGCAGCTGGTAAGAAATCACTGGTTTATTGAATGAAAAATCAACATCAACTCAGCCCCTCCCACCCCACGCCCTCTCTCCGGCCCCGGGAGAGCAGCGGAGCCCAGATGGATGCTCTGGACAGCAGGCCTGAGCCATGGGCGAGGCTGGAGGAGAGTGGAGGGAGTTATGGAGGATGAGAAAAACACTTTCAAAATGAAGTTCTGTGCAAAAACTTCCAGGATGGAATGAGAGGGCAATGGAGACGCTGCGGAGATGCTGGCTGGGATGGAGGGCTGGGGGCTGTGATTTAGACTCTGTTCTCAGCCTCCACAGATGGCCAAGGCCGAGAACGGGCTGACACCCCGCACCCGTGGTGAGAGGCAGGGCCTGGAGCCTGCTGGAGGGAGACCTGGCTGGGAGGATGGGGTCCCTGCCCAGGCCAGGCTGGAGGAGTGGGATCACAGCCACGGTGAGCCCAGCGGGGAGAGCCCCATCTGGGTCTGGGCCCGAGGAGTGAGGAGCTGGGGAGAACAAGGTGACACGGGTGGGAAAAGTGCGGTGAGAGGGGGCGGTCAGGGTCGCAGACCACCTGCTGGTGGCAAGCGGCTCTGCCTCCGTCTCTCAGACTGGAGTTTCGGGAAGAGGCGGATCTGCCCGGTGGAGAGGGCAGGGGGTGGGGGTGGGGGGCGGCGTCGACCAGGGAGGAAGCCACGAGGACAGGACAGCAGCACAGGGCGAGGCACACGGAACGACCCGGAGACTGCCGTGCAAAGAACCAGAAAACTCTCAG
>PVKY010001249.1:0-26903 GCA_004027775.1 Bradypus variegatus
AGGCTGTGAGTTGTGGTAGCAAAGATCAGAGCTAGGAAGGGGGGTGGAGCATATGTAGCTGATAAGTCTATTATTTTAGAAATACAGAAACAGAGGGCAAGGTGAGGTATTTTCCCAGGGTCAAGAGGCAGTGAGGGGCATGGGGGTGCCACGGAGTGGGAGCAGGGGCCTTTTTTCAGATTTCCTGCCCTCCTTTCTTCTTGACAGCTTCTCAGAGCATGGTACCATCATCCGCCAACAATGTGGATGGGCCACCCTTGACTCCTTCTCTCACTCACAACCCCCACTGGTAGTCCCCAAGCTCTTTGAGCCTTGACCTCTGTGCTGGGCCTCCAGGCCCCGCTTCTCCATCCTGGCCTGTGCCCCAGGAGGCTGATGACATGCAGCCTCTTCTCCCAGCTTCCCCTCCCTGCAGGGTCACCATGGGCTCACCATGTCCCTCAACTGCAGAGACACCTCCTAGTGGCACCCACAAACTGCCCTTCTCTCTGGGTTCTAGTAGCTGCTTCCTCCCCATCTCCTTTCAGGCCTGGGGAGCAAATGGCTCCCCACTGTTCCTAGCTCTTGGGTGCAACACTACTCTTTATAGTTTTTCTTAACCCTGTTCACACCTTTGAAAATAGTGCATTGATTAAATGCTTCTCACATTTAGGAGAAGGATGCTATCTGTTTTCTGCCAGGATATGGCAGATAGAATCTCCCTTGAAGGATGTCTATGAGGATTAGAGGTAATGGATATAAAGCACAAAGATCAAGTACCTAGTATACAGTCGTCACTCAATAAATGGAAGATGTAATTAACTGGTGCCTCCCAAATATTGCTCAAAGCATCATTCATCTCCATTCCCAATGCCACTTTCCTAGGAGAGGTCTCCATTATCTTTCTCCTGGGCCATTTAAATTGTCCTCCTTGGTCTCCTGCCTCCAGCTTCCCCCCCTTCCTCTGCAGCCAGAGTGAGCCTGCTGAAGTGACATCTGACCTTGATACTCCATGTCATGGAACCCTTTAGCACCTTGGTGGAGTCCTAGCTCCTCAACCTGGTCCAAAAGGCATTCCTCACTGCCCCTGCCCTTCACAAACAGAGATAAGGAAGCCTTCCTCAACCCCCTCCAGGTGAGGGGCTGTGTCCCCCAACTCGCCAGGCTTCCTTCTATCCATGCCATCAAACCTCGTGCTAGGGATAGGTTTTCTTGCCTAACTCTCACTAGACTGTCAACTCCATGAAGACTAATATTCTGTCTTTGAACATTTTCTCCAGCATCCAGCATCCAGTGAGTACTCCATACATATTTGTGAAGGAAGGAACACTAAAGTTTAATGGTCTCTTTCCATGCCAGGCCCTGGGTACATTATCTTTTGTTTGTGTAAGAGTTGCTGGCCTTTAGCAGTGCTCAATAGACACCGTGGTTTTATGACTAATATTAGCCAGAACTTTCTAAGTAATGTTAAGATGAGAAATCTGGGGTTATCAACAGCTGGAAATTGGACTATGGCAGGATAGTGGATTTTAACTTGGACTTTGCAAGGTCTCTTGGGGGACACTCTGGAGATGCTTAGGATCCTGGAACTCTGACCTCATTCTTCTCTGGAGTCAAACATGGTAGGAGGAGGTGGGGGTGGGAAGAGCTATTCTGGTACCTCTCTGGGTTTGCCCTTCCACTGGGGAGTCTGAGCTGGTTTCGGGACTGTCCAGTCCAACCTAGGGGTCTTTGTGAGGCAGGGAAAGGTGGCTCCAGAGGCACGCAGGGGGTGTAATGGAAAGCCCAGGTGCTGGGAGAGCAGCCCATGGAGGGCCTGACCTTACAGGTGACCCAGCCTGACCTGGGGTGAAGCAGAGGCCTCTCTCTGGGGTCATCAGCCACTCTCAGGCACAGGGACATGGTATAAAGTTGACATAGGTTCAAGCACCCCTTCTAATCCTCATCCCTTCCCCACCTCACCCCTACCCCTCAAAAACCCAGATATAAGGAAACAAAGCCTGAAATTGACACCCAAACCTTTAAGTATAAAATAATGGTTAAGACTCCAGCACCAGGATGTCTGGGTTTGAATATCAGCTCCACTCCTTACTAACTGTGTGACCTTGGGCTAATTACTTTAACCTCTCTGGGCTCAGTCTTCTCATGTGTAAAATCAGGATGACATAGTATGTCTCATACAATTGTTGCAAGAATGAAAGGAGTAAATGGCATAAAGCTTCTGGAATAGTGCTGGCACATAGTAAGTGCTATAGAAGTGTTTGCTGGGATGATGATGATGATGATGGTGGTGGTGGTGGTGGCAGTAGTGGTGGTGATCTAGGAGCCAAAAAGAGAAAGAAAGGGGGTTAGCTTGGGCTAGATGGAAGAAGGAGCAATGGATCCAGGTTTTGAAGGAGTAATACTGTTTTCTGTGGAGAAGAGAATGGAAGGGCATGCCAATCTGGGGGCACAACTAGAGCTCAAGTTCAGAGTCAGATCACCCTTTGGGGGAATGCTAAGTGTTTTCAAGTGGCCAGAGCCTGGGGAGGGATGGGTATGTGAAGGAAGATGAAGCCAGGCTGAGGGGCTGGGGCTTTGCCCTCAGTGCACTCAGAAGCCACCGGAGGGCTGTTGCCAGGGTTGAGGTGCAGTTAGAACTGTGTTCTGCAGCGATCAGCCTGGGCCCTGGGGAGGATGAGGGTGTTGGTGAAGGAGCATGGGGTAGCAGTGGAGACAGAAACAGACCCACTTATGAGGCTCAGGCCTCAGCCCCAGTGAGGGTCAGGGGCCCGGAGGCAGGAATGAATGCAGCCCTCTGGACTAGGATGGGGAGGGGGCCTTCCCCATGTCCAGTTCTGACTTCCTCCTTTCTTTTTCCCTTGGCCAGGGCCATGCCCCAGGGCTCAGCCACTCTTCCCAGAGCTGCCCTCACCTGCTCAAGGGCTGGCATTCTTCCTTTTGTCAGGTTGCAGAGTAAGAAACCATCTGTTTGTACAACTTTTGCTTTCTTCACTGCTCCCAACAAGACCCCTGCTCAGCCCACCTTGCAGGGTTTCTACAGACAAGGGCAGAAATCACTGCACAGGAAATGACAGGTGCCCCAGCCCTGAGAGGTGAGGTGTCTGCGGGTGCATCTGCAGCTCTGATGCCCACTGAGGCGGTGGTGGAAACCCCACTGGGCCTGTTTCAGCTTTGGCTTCCTTCCTGAGGGTGGAGCACACACATCCTCCTCCCCTGACCCATCCTATTGAGGGCCTCAGGCCCTGTGTCCGAGGAGGATGCCTTCCAGCCATGAAGGACCCACAGCCACACCATCCTGTATGATGGGAGGGCAGCCAAAAATGGGGGCTAAGTGTGTGGACCTGGAGCCAGGCTGCCTGGTTTGATCCTGGCACCACAACTTCTTTACAGTGGGATGCTGAGCAGAACACTCAGCCTCTCTGGGTCTCAGTTTCCCCATCTGTAACAGGGGGATCACAACACCTGGCTCACCTGTCATGAGGCTATAAATGAGTCAGTACCTGCAAAGTGCAGGCACACTGAAAGTGGCAGCTATTGTTACTGTCACCTTTCCCTGCTCTGTGGACATATGGGGGCCCAACGATGTGTGACTAAGGGGCTTCCTGGAGAGAAGAGCATTGGGTGGGAATTGGGCATACCTGGGGTGGGGGTGGGGGGAAGGGGGGAAGGCAAAGACAGAGAAAGAAAGAATGAATCCTGAATCCAGAGGGCTCACATCACACCCCTCCAGGCAGGACGGGAACGCCCCTCCACAACAGCCCTGGCAGGGGACAGTGGTCTAGCCTCTGCCTGCAGGCTTCCAGGGATGGAGAGTTCATTGCCATTTCAGATTCTTGATTTGCTGTTAGATTATCTGAAGTTAAAAAGTTCTTCCTTGTGGGACCCTTTTCTCTTAGGCCTTAGCAAAACACCCGAATCACCATGCCCCATCAATTCAGAAGTTAGGTCTTGGTAGACTTCTTTTCCCCAAGTATCTTGGGGGAAATCCAGCAGCACCTTGTGTGATTTCATTCTCCCAGGGGCAGTCGACTGAGCCAGAATCCTGGCCATGCTTTCACTGCCACAGCTGCCACCAGTGCCACAGCCACCAACACGGTTGCTTCATAGTGCCCAGCATTTGGTGCTGCCCCCACTGCCAGTTGAAGAGCCAATGGTTGTCCTCTGACTCTACCTTTCAAAGTGCAGGGGTTATCCCCTCTCCATGTTCTGCCCGTTAGAGTCCCACAGCTGATGACTGGGGCTTCAAAGTATAACAGTGGTGACTCAGTCTGTGATGTTCTCCCCTCAGGTGGCCAGTGGTGGCCCTCCTGCAAGGATCCCCCACCGAGGCTCTCGTCAGGGCTCTGGCCTGACCAGGTTCACCTTCCACACTGGCCACCATCACCCCTGCAGGTGGGCTCTCACCTGGAGCCTTTTCTTTGGACTCTGTCAGGACCCCAGAGCCCATAGGAAATGATTGTACATGGTCTAAATTCAAGTGCTTTTCCTAGTATACTTCTCAGCTCTTGTGTAAATCAGTGGATGCAAATGCTTGCTTGGGGACAGGCATAAGTGCTCAGGCTAGAATTATCTGAGACCAGCTCCTGCCCTGTGACTCTTTACTCTAAGGCACAAATTGTTGCCTTGATCCCCAATGGTCCTCATTATATTCTTTGGATTGTACAGAAAAAGTTAGGCCTAAATAATGACGATAATAATATTATTGAGTGCTTGCTGTGTACCAAGCCTATTACATACATTAGGAGAAGAGTGCCTACTGGCTGTGTGACCTTGGGCAAGTTACTTAACCTCTCTGTTTCTCATTTTCCTTAACTTTAAAAAGGGAAAAATAACACCTACCTCACAGACTTGGGGTATGTAAGTTATTTAGAATAGTGCTTGGCACATGGCATGTATTGGGGGTGGAATCACGCCCCCCAAAAAAAGACATGTTCAAACCTTAATCCACTTTCCTATGGATGTGAACCCCTTTGTAAATAGGACCTTTTAAGATATTATTAGTTAAAGTATGGCCAAACTGAACCAGGGTGGGCCTTAGTCCATATGCCAGGAGGCCTCATAAGGAGAGGAAATTCTGATGGAGTATAGACCAAAAACTGGTAGAAACAAGAAGCCAGAAGAGACTGGAAGTCAGTATAAGCCAGGAAGGAGTTAGAGATTGCCATGAGACGAGGACTGCCATCCCCAGAACACTACAGACATTGGGGAGAAAGCATGGCCTTGCTGACATCTCAGCTTTGGACATCCAGCCTTCAGAACTGTGAGGCCATACATTTTTGTTCTTTAAACCAACCCATTGTGTGGAATGTATCATAGCAGCCCTGGCAAACTAAGACGGCAAGTTTTCAAAATGGTAACTCTCATCATCACAGCAGCTTAACCATTTAGGCTCTGTTGTTCCATTTTCCAAACAAGGAAACAGTCTTTGAGGTGGTATGACTTTCAGAAGCCACACAATTGGTTAAAGGGGGGGTAGGGGTTCGAGTCTGATTTCAAGACCCATACTCCTAACCCCTGAATGTTAAGCTGCTTTCCCACACAGCCCTCTGGCACGCTCTCCTCAAATTCGGTCTTCTGTAGGCTAAGTGCTTCCAGCCCTTCCAGCTGTTGCACTCGGCTTGTCTCTAGGTAGGGGCAGGACCTCGAGGGAGCATTGCCCAGCGGCTTTTCTTCTCCCATTAAACAGAGGCGGAAGTCACAGTCACTGAAATCCTGAAGGAAGCCAACAGGTGGGGAGACGACTCCGGGCAACTTGGGGCATTGATCTGGGAGCCCAGGGGCAGAAGCAAAGAAGAAGGTTTCAAGGAGCCAGTGGGAGTAGTGTGAGAATGCCCCTCTTAGGCTGTCCAGAAGATGCCTGGGATGGGGCGGGGCCAGTCGAGTGACCCAGGAATCAGAACCCAGCGGGGGCAGCCTCCCTCCCTATGGGGTCCCTGTCCTCTGGTGAAGTAGCCTTCTAGATACAAGAGGGGACCACAGGGTGGTGATGGGTGCTGAGCCCTGACTCCCAGGCTGCATGTGGATGCCTGAGAGCCTGGAAACAGGCCTCTCAAATGTGACCTGGGACAAGACCCACCTCGGTGAGCCTCAGTTTCCCTGACTGGAACACAGGGTGTGTAACCAGAAATGCTCTTGGAGGACCTGTGCAATGCTAGGGCTCTCCTGAATGTGCTGCCACTTAGGTGGGAGCCAGGCTGGTGGTGGGAAACAGCCTGGGCTAGAGGAGAGTCTGGGGCTCGGGAAACTGGAGACCCAGTTTCCCGCCCTGCTTCTGCCTCTGACCTGCTTTGTAGTTGGGGCAAGTTGCTTATTCCCAGCTGAAAAAAAGGGAAGAGAACAAATAATCACAATCCATGAGTCTTTCCTACTCTAATGTCCTATAAATTTTACTTTGCTTAAGTCCTGAAGAAAGGCTGTGAGAAGCAGCAAGGGAGGGGGACACCTGGCTTCCCCAGAAGGGGGTTTCTTTGGGAGTTTTTTAATATAAATAATATTATTGAACACCCCCACATGCCAGGCCCTGTCCCAGGCACTTGGAACACATCAGTGAACAAAAACAAAGCTCCTTGCCCTCGTGGAGCCCACGTTAGGCCAAGGATGGCTCTTCAGGCATCTAGCTCTACTATACATAGAGCTAAGGGACCTTGTTCTTTAAAGGAAACCAAGGAGGAATCCCTTTGTAAAGCAAGGGATGCCCCTTCATTTCTGTCCTGAAAAAAAGACTTTGCTTAAAGCCAAGCTATCAGAGACCAGCCTGTTTGCAGGGTGTTGGGGGTGCTCATTTGCATATGGATAGCTATTTATAAATACGCTTCTATTCATTAAAGCAGCTTCCCCAAGGCCCTCAGCTGCTCAAGGTGCGGCTGCCTGTGCTTGCCCTCTGCGTGGAAGGCAGGCCTGCCCTGGAGCTCCGGCTCTGTACTGCCTCACCAGGGGCAGCGAGAAGGTGGCTGGGTCTGGTCAGGGGTCAGCATCGTCAATGAGGAATGTCCTGGCAGAGGGATGGGGCCAGGCGGCGCTGGAGGAGTTGGGCAGAGGGAGGGAGGGAGAGCAGGAGGAAGCTGGGGCCGCAGGGCTGGCTACTGGTCACCTCTCCCAGACCCTGGCTGGGTAATGACCTCCCACTCCCAGCCGCCCCTGCCCCAACCCTTCCAGCCCCTCCCGTGGAGAGAGCCTGGGCCGGTCCCCATGGCTGTGCCCTGGTCAGTGGGGAGGCTCCCGCCAGGAATCCTCTGCCGTGCTGGGCCGTCCCTCCCCTCTGCGCCCCTCCCTCCACCCTCCAAGCGCACATCTTTCTAATGGGATTAGGCTTCACACGGGTCAGGGAACAATTTATTATTCTGCTGGCTAGAGCCAAGTTTCCCTTTGAAAAATGGTTACTCCCGGAGTCGGCAATTACTTCAAAATAAATTTACCAAAGACAAAATTGTGCCTCTTGGGTCAGTAAACGACTTGCCTGTTTGGGGCTGAGGAGACAAGGTGTTTATTAAGGACTGCCTTCGTTTCCTGTGCAGGTTTTTCAGTTTGAATAATTGTCCAATTAAATATAATTTGGAAGTCGGTGCTAACCCAGTGCCTGAATTGCAGGAGGAAGAATCACTCGGAGGCGTGCATTAATAAATCCCTCAGAGCCCCATAGCTCTCCAAACCCCTCCTTTTCTTTAATTTTGAGAAAATTTTTTTGTCTTCCCATGGCCTATGTGCCTCCCATTTGGAAATGAGCTTTCTTTGCCCCCAAAGAATCCCTAGGCCTCGCTTGCTTCCATCTATCTGTCTGCTTCTCTCCAACAAACAGATGCAAGGGGTTTCTGGGCTGGGACCAGCACTCTGGTACTGGGACAAACAGCTCACTCCTTTATGGGCTTGTGAACTTGTTGGATTGTTCATTTTCACTCATTCATTCAACAAACACCTACTGAGCATTTACTCTGAGCCAGGCCTTGGGCTGGATAGGGAGAAAAATCAGATATAGTCTGGGCTCTCAAAAATCACTGGTGCATTGAGAGACACAAGACACACAAATGGGCCATGATAGTGCATTATGGGAACAGAGGTGACCCCCTCACAGTCTGGTCAGGGGAGGCTTACCTGGAGAAGGTGGCAGCAGAAGGAAGCCTGAAGGACAAGAGGGAGATGTGGTCATGTGGGTATATATGTGTGTGCAACCCAGAGGTCATAGAGCCAACAGGGAAATAACTCCAGGTGGTTTGGTGCAAGGTGCAAGTGGAGACTGGTAGGATGCAGGAAAAGACCCTGCGGGGGTGTGGGGGTGGCTCGAGCCTGCTGAAGGAATTTGTGTTTTATATTCAGCTTTTAAGGGTAACATAGGCCAGACTAGGGTGAGGAGAACAAGGTGCCCAGGGCACAAGATTTAAGGAGGCACTCCTTTTTAAAGGCCTACCCTGCTCTTGCATGACACTGAGAGTGTGTACCTCCTTAAATTTTGCACCCTAGGTACCTCAATTACCTTACTCTTACCTGAAACTTGGGGCAATGCAAGGCATCAAAGAGGAGAGACTGGACAAGATTTTTAGAAAGATCTTGACTCACAGGCCAATCAGCCCACAGTGGAGGATTAGGGTCAGGGAGGCCAGTTAGGAGGTAACTGCAAGGAAACTGGGGAGAAAGAAGAAGGCCTCAGTCAAGATGTGAGCAGAGAGAATGGGGAGGAGGGGATGTGTGTGGGAGGCATGGACGAGGTAGACCCAATAGGCAAGAATCACTGATTGGCTTCGTTGGAGGACTTCATAGGCTGATGGAGGCAAAGGGCTTCCTGGAGGCTGGGGGGGTGTGTCACTGTGGGTAAGGCTGCTGCCAGCATGTGAAGCCCGGGGGTGGGGGGGGATGGACAGCTGGGAGGCGGCCACACTCCCTGCAGCTCAGCTCAGAGAGGAGGCTGGCAGGCTGCTGGGTAGCATGCCCACTGGGGGTTGGAGGTCTAGCTGGGCCTGGTGCCAGGATCAGGCTCCAGGACAGGGTCAGCGTCCAAACTTGGTATGGACTAGGGCTCCTGTGGGCACAGGGTCAGGGCTCAGCTAGTGACCAGGAGTCTGTACAGCGTGTTCAGTTGAGAACTGGAAATGGTAGAATCATGGTCCAGAGTAAGAGAACCCTGGCTACGATCCCCATATTCCTCCAACCCCAACCTGAGGAATTGATCAGTGTAAAGTCCTCCTGAGGGCTGAGATTGGGTTTGGTGACCTTTAAGTCCTCACAGCCTGCTTGCCCAGCCTTGTGGCTCACATGGGCCCGAGAACAGTAAGAACTTGTATCTCCCCACAATCAGGCTCAGACTTGGAGCCTGCACCACCCTCCCCCACCCCAGTCCAGTGCAGCCCAAGGATAAGAACTTAAAAGAGGTCAGTCTAGCGGCCTGCCCTGCTCACCCAGCACCCCAACTTAGTGGTTCTGATTTTCCCAAGGATAGGCCAGAGGGGTCCTGACTGTCAGAACTACAATGGGATCCTCATGCCTCTTCCATGTTGCAGATGGGGAAACCGAGGTCTAGAGATGGAAAGAGATTCCCTCGGGGATACACAGAGAGTAACTGGGAGAGCCAGGGCTAGCCCCTGGTCTCCAGTTGGCCAACCAGGGTGGTTTATACAGTAATTATTAGCCCCACCCAGCCTAGGGAGGTGGGAGGGGGCCTTAGAGACCCCTCAGGAGGCTCCATCCTCTGGGAGCTGCTTGGGGAGGGCAGCTGGGGGTCCAGGCCTTTGTGTGACACTGTCCCAGCCAGCTGGATCAGATGGGGGTGGGGGTGGGGGGCCTGACAGGGCCAGAGCCACCATCAGTGCACAGAAGCCATCAGTCCTGAGGCAGTGTCTAGGGCAGGTAGTGTCCAGGCCAAGCTGCAAGCCTAGGGAAGAGCCTGAGGTAACTCAAGTACAGACAGTGACTGAGTGGAGGACCCAGCACGTGGAACCCCCGGGGCACCCTCAGGAGGCTGGTGCTGGAAGGTGGGCGCTGGCACTGGTGGGGCCCCCTGTATGGCCTGTCATGGCCACTTGTGCACTGAACACTGATTTAGTGAGGGCCTATGTACGAGCCACCATTCTAGGTACTGGTGCTACTGTAGTGAACCAAACAGGTGAAAATCCTGCAGACATGTGGGGACAGAGAACCAGCAGAACAAGTGAGACATTCGTTAGGTCAAATTGTGATACATGTCATATAGCATAATCATGCTGGGGAGGGAGTTAGAGGCACAGGGGGTGGGCTACAATTTTAAGTGGGGCAGGCAGAGAAAGTTTCAACGAGAAGGTGATGGTTGAGTGAGGAAGTGAGCCCTGAGATGTCCAGGGAGGAGCCGTCCATGTGTGAATTCAGCAAACATGTGGAGGTTTGCGTGGGGTGGGGTTGGGGCGTTGTGTGTGCTCAGCGAGGGGGTCAGAGGGCTGGGATGGGGGGAGCAGGGAGAGTCACAGAGGAAGGCACCAGCGGTGAGAGAACCGGTTGAGGGCAGCGGCGGACAAGGCACTGCCCCGGGAAGAGCTGACCAGGCCCCAGGGTGCTGGGCTCGATGCTTCCGAACCCACAGCCCCCTGTAGGCCCCCACCTGACCTCCCCCAAGGGAAATGCTGGCTCCGGCGGCTCTACTGAGTCCTGTGGGAAGGCAGCAAGGGGCGTGGTGGGGACAGTGCAGTGGACCTCATTGTGCGGGGCCCCCATTCTTCCACAGCCCCACAGGGAAGGAAGGAACCGGATTCGTCTGCCATATACCCAGCTATGGAGGTGATCCAGGTTGAAAGAAAATCAATAAGATGTGTCCATTTATGTGGCACAAAGGAAGAAAGGTCTGCAGACAGAAATAGGCCGGGATTCACACGCAGACGACTTAATAAGACTTTTCCCCAGTTTGAAAAGGACTGTAATTTAGATTTGCCTTTGAACGTCTCCTTTTTTGTGCCTGAATAACTCCCAGGATCAGCCTGCTTAGGAAGCAAGGAAGAGGAGATTGGCCGCCGTCTTAGAAGACAAGCCCGTTTGGGAAGGCTGCTTGCTCTGGAGAAGTTCAAACACCGGCCTTGAGAAGAGATCAAAGTGCCGCATCAGCACATCCTCGGCCCATTGATCGCGATTGAGGCCGGGACCGGTGCATTCGGGCGGGAGCGGGACAATGAGAACAAGGCCAGGCAGCCGGCAGGCCTCCTCGGAGCTGCAGTGGCGCAGGACATGCTCATTACCGGCACCAGGGCTTGGTGGTCAGGCGGGGGCCGGAGGCAGCCAGGCTCCTACTTCAGGCCGCGGTATCTCAGGACTCAGGCCGCCTCTCCTGCCCGAGCTTGGCCCAAGGGCTGACCCATTTCTTCCTCACAAACAAGGAACTTCTGCCAAAGAATCTAGAATACCTGCAAGGAAAGGAGGCAAGGCCTGAGCGCTGGCTTCTGGGGCTCTGCTAAAGAAGAACACAGTGTTGACCAATCCTAGAGAGGCTGGAATTTGCCTGCCTACCAGGCAGAGCTGGGCTGCCCATTTCGTGCTACCCGAAGGGTGTCTCCCACCAAGGCCATTTACCTTGACAAGAATATGGAGGGTGCCAGGATTTTAGAAGCAGGGTGGGTCCTGGCTGCAAAGAGAGGGCTCTGAGCAGATTTTATATCCCTCCTCCCAGGGCCGGCTCAAGTATCACCTTCCCCAGTTCCCTGTGCAAAATGAATACCCTGTCTCCAGTGCCACACAGGGCCCTGTGCTTTCCCCTGGGTGGGCCTTATCGCACTGTGGTGTCCTCATCCCACCTGGACTGCAGGCTGCTCCAGGTGAGGCCTGTGCCCCCAGCACACAGCACAGAGCCGGGTCTGGAGGAGGCGTGCCAGTGCCGCCTCTATGGGGAGTCTTCATTCCATCCCCTGCCACAGCCGCAGGGCGAGGCAGCAGGCCGCATGGAGGCCTCGTCTTCAGTGTGATTCCATGAGCTGCCCAAGGTCATACGTGGGCAGGGTAGCAGCAGACCCAGCTCATGATGGCACCTCTAGGGCCAGCCCAGGGCTCTCTCCACCTGGGTGCCCTGGAACCCTTCAGGGTCCAGGGGGAGAGTCAGAGCTGAAGTCAAGGGACTTAGTACCAAAGCCTGATTTGCATTTGACTCTGAGCAAGTCCATTCCCCTCCTTCCCGGTTTCCTCCTCTGTAGACCCAGTGTGTTGGCCTCTGTGCCTTTCAGGATGGCAGCCTCTCACCATATGGAGCCCTTGGGCACTAGGCAGGTGGCTAGTCCTAACTGAGATGTGCTGTAGGGGTAAAATACACACTAGAGTTCTAAGACTTGTTATGGGGGAGAAAAAAAAAGAATGCAAAGTATCTCAATAATTTTTATGCTCATTACATGTTTAAATAATATTTTTATATATTGGGTAAATAGAATAGATTATTGAGTTTGATTTCACCTTTCTAAATGCAGCTACTAGAAACCTGGAAATGACATGTATTTCTGTTGGACACACCAGTCTATGTGATCTCAGAATACGAACAGCCTCGGAATCTGTGCCGTGAGATCATGAGTGTGACAGTGCTTTGAACAGAGCCACTTCTCACAGGGGCAGTACTGGCAGCCAGGAGACAGGAGCCACCTCAGGAAGGGTTAACACCATGAGTTGGGTCCTTTGGAAATCTCTTTCAGGTTTTCTACTACCAGGAGCCAATGGCCATTGTCCTGGATGAGGCAGTGCTTTCAGGGGTCCTCTCTTCGGGGGTGTCACTGGTGAGCAGACAAGGGGTCCTTCCAGCACTTCCTTCTTTCCCTCTCTGAAGTTCACATGCTGGTCTCTGTGCCATCCAATACTGCTATAAGAGTAGGTGACCAGGGCCACCTGGTCTTCCTAAGGGGCCTGGGGAACCCAGCTGGGGATGAGCAGGGACACTGGATTACCTGAGCTAAGAGTCCAGGTCCTCCCTCATCTCCAGGCTCTTCTGTCCACTCTGCACTTGTGTGTGCTATTTCCTCTAACTGGAGGCCCTTTGTTCCTTTGCTTCTCTACTGAAGCATTGAGAGCCAGCTCCTTGGCACCTCCCCTAGGATCCCCCAGGCAGGGTTCTCTGATCCCTCATGTAATTGCCCACAGCCTTTACTCTGTGATGGCCCAGCACACTTGCTTGCATCACCCATTTGGCTGGAATCTTCCCAGGAGCAGGGTCTGCCTCCGTGCCCCAGGGCCCAGCAAGGCGTCAGGCACAGAGCACTTGTCCTCACTGAAAGACTGTTTCCTTGGAGGGAGGCAGAGGAACCCACCGGGACTGGGCAGATGGGAGGGATGGATAGAGCTTGGGGGTGTTGCAGAAAAGCAGTGTGTGGGGGTGGTGAGGAGGAGACTGAAGGTCCCAGTAACTTTCATGATCCTTTGGCAGTCTTCGAGGTGTGAAGTGCTCCCTGGAGGGGGTGACAAGAGGCTTAGGACAGCCTGGCCAAGGGAAGGGCGTGGGGGTTTGTGACTACCTGCCACGCGGCTTCCTGGGCAGCCCAAGAAGCAATAGAACAAGTAGGGAGTTGTCCCAGGAGCCAGGGGGTCACTTAGGAGCCATGTGGGTACCTGAGGGGCTTCAGAAAGGAAGGGGCTATAGAAACTGGGAGGGAAGAGCACCTGGCCTGGAAACGGGTGGCTCCTTCTGGCCTGGGAATCTGGAAGCTGCAACAGGAAAGACTCTTGAGAGACAAAAATGCCAGAATGACTATGGTGAGAGAGGGGAAGAGAGGCTTCCTGGGGTAGCATATGGCAGAGTGAGGCTGGTCTGGGGTGGAATCATCCAGCAAAGGGAGAAGTCAGGCCTGGGGGTGGCTGGAGACTCACTGGTTTGGGAAGAGAGACCGCTGGGGCTCAAGGAGGGAGTTAGGAGCCCTGCAGCAGCTCCCCGATGCGGCCGTGATGAGGGCAGGCATGTTGGCAAGGCAGCCGGGCTCCGCCCTCTGCCCCTCGCCTTCCTCCCTGGACCGGGCCAGCATCTCTGCACCTCTATAAACCCTGCAAGCAGAGAACGCCACAGCAGCCCCCAGGCAGCCTGAGAGGCCGTCCCGAGGTGCAGGCTCACCCTGCTGTCAGTCACCGATGGCCTGGGACGCCACTGCTCCTCTGAGCCTTGGATGCTTCCTCTGCACCGTCCTGTGGGGCAGTGGCCACTTCCTGCCCAACCTGGCAGGCCCAGGCTACACCCCAGCCTTTGCCCCTTTGTGGAGGGGTTCAGTCTCTGAGCTGGCGGGGGCAGACCCCCAAGAGCTCCTCAGATCGGGCAGATGAGAGGTCCTCACCCATCCCCCTCTCCCAGCTCCTGCCAATCACTTCACCTTCCTCCTCTCCTCAGCACAACTGTAAGAATTATTTTTTTAAATCCTCATTGGAATGCTAATTTTGATTTTGAGTGTCTGTCATGGGCTCTTTGAAGTTTTTCAGACAAAATAAGTATCTCCTTAACAGAGGGGATTAGCGCCTACTTGTTTGGAATCCTCTGACTGAGAGTGACAACCAGTTCCAGAATCTGGGGGGTTTAGGGAGGCTGCGGGGGGAGGGGCCGCCTCCCTTCCTGGTGGTCAGCTTTCCACAAATGGCTTAATGGGGTTAGAGTTTAACCCCTCAAACAGGGATCAGGGACCCCCCTGCCTCCCCAGCTTGAACGCCAATGAGCAGCCAGGCAGATCTTGCTATTTAAATCCAGCAGGACTTGGTTAGAACTCTTTCATTCTCTTGAGTTTAAAGAAAACAAACCCACTTCCCTTGCAGAATTTAGAGGCTGCTCCAACCAGCTGTCCCCAGCCTCCTTCCCAAAATGCATGCCTTCTCTCCACAGGTAATTCATGGCCAAGCTCAGCCCAGGCTGGGATGCTCCCGGCTTTATGATTCTGTTCAATTTGGGAGTGCTAATGGGGCAATTTGTAAAGAAAGAAATATAATGAGTTATCACAAAGCCCAGCAAGGACTCGAGAAACCGGGCACTTCCCATCCATCAAGCATCCTAGCGTGGTTGCAGACCAGCAGTGCCAGAAATCTTGTGAGGCCCCTGGGAATGCAGCCTGTCCTCTGCCTGGACGTGCACAAACGGCAGCTGCTGCAGTAGTTTCCTTTCTCCCTTTGCTCCATTCCCCAAATCATGGTTCTTAAGAGTCAGGCTAGTTGGAAGTGATGGTGTGGGGTGCAGGGAGGTACAGGAGGAGGGAGGGGATACATAATTTATTTGCTGAAGCAAAATTGTCATGCAGATCATTTTTAAGAAGGGCATTAATAGCATGTGGGGGGCCACTTAGCCCCAGGTGGGCTGCAACATCTCCCCAGGACTCCCACTGCCAGCCCAGCCAGAGAAGCTGGGGGCTGGGGCTTGGTCTGTCATTATGCCTAAGGTCATGGACAGTGTTGGGCAGCCACATCCATCCACTATGTTGCATGAAGCCAAACTCCATCCATCCGGGACCTGTGGTGGGATTGTGGGACCTCCTCTGCAGAGAACAGGTGAGATGTTGTGTCTACTCTGCTGAGACAGCAGGCTGTCAACTTGAATCGTAGACCCTTAGGCAGAGAGTTTTAGGGTCACCTCCCCCCAACCCTCACTCTCTGGGCTCATCCTTCAACCTGGGGTTCTTGGAGTGGCTCCCACTCTCTCCACACACCTTCCCACTGGCTACTCACTGCCCAGGTCTGGGAACTCTGGAGGACAGAGACCTCGGCCTGCTGGAGGAGGGCTGGTCCATGCAGAAGGTCTCTCTGGGCTAAGGTGGCCCTGTTCTCCCCTGCCCTTCCAGCCTCCGCTGCCTCCATGGCTGGCCTGAACCCCAGGGATCTGCCCTCCCAGGCCCCTCAGGAGGCCCCTTGCCAGAGCTGCAGCTCTCAGGAAGACCCCACTGCAAACATAAGAGTTGGCTTGATCCCTGTGCCAGTTTGGATGTATTATGTCCCCCAAAACGTCACGTTCTTTGAGGGAATCTTCTGGGGACAGATGTATTAGTGTTGATTAGGTTGGAATCCTTTGATTGAGTGTTTCCATGGAGATATGACTAAATCAACTGTGGGTAGAGGACTTTGATTGGATAATTTCCATGGAGGTGTTACCCCACCCATTCAGGGTGGGTCTCAGTTGAATCACTGGAATCCTATAAAAGTGTTCACAGACAAAAGGAGGTGCTACAGCTAAGAAGGACACTTTGAAGAACACACAAGAGCTGAGGCTGGAGCTGGAACACAACCTGGGATCAGCAGACGCCAGCCACTTGCCTTCCCAGCTAACAGGTTTTCCAGATGCCAATGGCCTTTCTCCAGTATAGGTACCCTACTGTTGATGCCTTACCTTGGACACTTTATGGCCTTAAGACTGTAACTTTGTAACCGAATAAACTCCTTTTATAAAAGCTGATCCATTTCTGGTGTTTTGCAAAACAGCAGCAGTAGCAAATGGGAACAATCTCCCAATAGCAAACATAGTTTGATGTAGTCCAGACTGGGTCTCAGCCCAGTTACAGGTGGCCTCATCCCATCCACTTGGATTCTGCCTCCTTTCCTCCTGTTTTTGTAGGTGACCTGGGGATGCCTTGAGCCCAGGGAAAGTCAACCTGGAGAATCAGATCTGGCAGGTCCCACAGAGAGGGTCACAGCCTGCTCCCTCAGAAGGATCATAAGAACCCAGCAAACAGCCAGTGCTTACTGTGTGCCAGACGTGATCTGAATGCTAGACATTAATCAACTCAGTAAATCTTCACGGTGCTATAGTTGTTATCCCCATTTTACAGATTGGGAAACTGAGGCATAGAAGGGCTAAATTACATGCTCAAGGCACCCAGCTAGTAATGACAGACCAAGGCTTCAACCCAGCTGGTCTGGCCCCAGAGTCAGTGCTGTTAGTGACCATTGGTTCCCTGAGTCCAGCAGAGGCCTGAGATTCATCCTTGGCACCCACCATCAGGCCAGACTAGAGGACAGAGGGATTCTCCTGGGAGGAGCCAGGCCTGGGCCGGTTGGTACTGAGGTTTCACCTGTGCTTTGAAGGATGAAGGGCAGGGAGAGGGCAGTGGACACAGCACTGACCTGGCTTTGGGAGACCCCAAAGAGCATGACAATGACCCCATAAACAGCTGCTGTGGGATGGGTACTGTTCCTGGCTCCCCACCCACAGTACCCCCTAAAGTCTCCCAGCAGCTACTAACTGATAAATAAGATGGAGACTGAGAAAGTTTAAGTAATTTATAAAAGGCCACACAGCTAATAAGGAGCACAGCAGGGTTTCAAGCCCAGGCCCTTCTAGTTTCAAAGCTGAGTCCATGTTGCCTGGTGCCAGAGTGAGGTGCATGAGGACAAAGGCAGGGTAGGAAGGAAGTGGAAAGTCAGAATGATGTATCTGGAAGAGCACTGGAGACTCTTCTCCAGCTCATTAGAGCTGAGCACACCAGACAGTCATATTTAGAGCTAGGGGGTTCTGAGTCAGATTGGGTCATGGCCAGATGGGGATTCTTAAGAGAGAGACGCATCCTGTGTGTGGCTGCTGGCCTGCCAGGAGGTAGGGGGCTGCCAGGGTTGACCTCCTCACCTCCTAGGCCATCACTCTGAGCTTCCTCTGAGCAACGAGGGGTCGAGCCTGTTGCTCCCCAGAGAACAGGGGCTCCCCATCACCCCAACCTTTCTCTCCCCCGGGGCCTTCATCTCTGCTTCTGCAACCTCCATGTCCTTTGTGTTCCCACATCCGCTGGGTTTCCCATCTCCTGAGTCACTGCCCCTCGGGTCCCAGATCCCTGGATCCCGCGGCCCATCCTGGGAGCGGAAGGGTTACGTCTGCTGCTGAGTGGAGGCTGCTGTTCCCCAGCGTTAAGCAGCTTTAGTGTCTCCTACCCCAGCCCTGATTTAAAATTCATAAATGCTAATCCTTCATAATTTACGGTTTAAAAGCAGCCCCACTCACAGGCCCCGTGGCTACAGCTCTGTCAGAGTAATTATGCCGCCAAGCTGAAATTGGACTACTAACTGAGATATTAAATGGGGGGGAAATCCTCGCGCTGGCAGCCGACCCAATTATTCCAAATAAGCAAACAGATTAGTGAGTAATTTTCCAGTTAAATTTGGTGATTGGTGCCAGAATTGTATGTTAAATATTCAGAAGTAAATAGATTAAAGATGAAATGTGCCCCCTCCCTTTTTCTGGGCTTAATTCAGTGTGTATATTAAAACTTTTTCATGAGGAGAAAAAAAGTTAAAATGATAATTAAAAAATCCAAATAGACCTTGCTGGGCCTCCCCGTGCAGTGCGACAGAGGCCAGAGCTGGCCACAGGCCCCATCCAGCCTCCTCGACTTCCCAGCCTTCCTGGGCAGGGTCAGCCACTTCCCCTGGACCCAAACTCCAGCTTTCCCCAGGGGAGAGAGGAGGGGGAATGTGGGATCCTGGGCATCTGGGTGGGCTGGGGAGGGGGCCTCCCTCCTGGTGCACTAGGGTTGTATTTCTTCACAAAGAGAAATCCCAAATCTATTAGTCCTAAAGTCAGGCAGAGCTGGGAAAACCCAGGCAGGGTTAGAGAAGGGAGGAGGGGCTTAGTGGGCACCAGAGGCCCCCAGGAGTGGTTGGCTCCTCCAGGCACGGAGTTCTTTCTGGTTCTCAGGTCCCAGAGCCCAGGGCTCTTTCCCGGGTCCCTTCTCTCCTGCGTTCCCAGCCTTGCTCTGGGTCTGCTCTCCTGGGGGTGAGCAGGGGCCAGGTGGCTGTGCACGCTCAGCTCCCTGTGCACCCCCTGCCCCCCAGCATACACACCTGGCGGGGCCTCCCCACCACTTTGCCTCCCACACTCCTTCCTGGCAGCCTGAACACTCACGGCTCCACCTCCTCCTTGGATGCTCTGCAGCAGCTCAGCCTGCAGCTGTGTGTCTGCCAGGACCGGGCCTGTGCGTCATCTCTCCAATAAGCAATTGTAGACTCGGAGGCCCAGAGAGGGGCAATGGATTGCCCCAAGGCACCCAGCAATTCAGGGACAGAAGTGAATCTGGAACCTGAGTCGTGGGCGGCTCAGCCTGTGCTCTCTGCCGCCCCCTAGAGGACCTGAGCTTCTGGCACAGAAGGTGTGCAGCGCTGGGGAGGACTCGCTGGAGAACAGGGACGGCCAGGAGTGAGGGGTAGGCGGAGAGGCCAGAGGGCGGAGAGAGAGGAGACCATGGACTCAGCCCTGGAGAGCCTGGTGGGGGGCGCTGGGAGAAGGTGGATGTCGAGGGGCAGGTTAAGCCTGGGTCCCCTGTCTGGTTCCTGACCCTCCCGCCCCCAAGCATCCAGTTTCAGGCCTGGGACCAACCTTAGCCACAGCCTCCCTTTCCCTGCTTTGTCTCAGGGATCGCCTTCTCCTAGGAGGGTGGGGGAGCTGGAAAGTTCTAGGGTTTGTGTTACCCTCTCCAGCAGACCCCTTCCCTTTCCCTGTTCTCTCAGAGGTGTCTCTGTGACCCAAGTGATGCTTGGAAGACACCGTGTCCTCTGGGGGTTGAAGAGAGCCCCCATTCTTTCCTTCAGCCTCTGAGGGGCAGCAGGGCCACGCCTGAGGGTGGGGAGGCTGGGGGTGGGGGCTCCAGCCCCCTCTCCCCAACACAGAGACCCTCAAGCTCTAATCACGGGAAGGCCTGGCCCAGGGCCCAGGGCCCAGGGTGGCACCCCATGTAACCCAGGAAGGCCCAGCCAGAGAGGACGGTGTGGGAGAGACAGGACATGAGCTGCCCCAGCTCTGAGTCCTGTTCCAGCTCAACCTTCTCTGACCATCTAGCCTGCTGGTTCTCAACTAGGGCATATCAGAACCTCCTGAGAATCTTTTACAAAATGCACAGTTCCCCTTCCCCAATATGTGGAATCCCCTAAGGGTTACTAACCAACTTACCCAGTGAAAATGGCTACTGTTAAACCAGTGATTGGCCGTTGTTTTAAGTAGCTGAACTCTTCCCCAAAACAAAATATTTTCTAGGAGTCCATTATGCAAAGCAGATGACAGCCAAGCAGCTCAGTTAAATATCTTAATTTGCCACTCCCCTACCCCCCACATCCTGTGTCACCTCTAGCGGAACTCCAAGAATCCTACCAGAGTGTAGCCATCCAGGCCCCAGGAAGCTGAGCCTCTAGTTTGTGGCTCCTCTGTTTGTTCCCCCTCCCTCATCAGGGGGTGCAGGCAACAAAATGTGGCTGCCATGCCCTGGGGTTTGGGGAGAGGGGAGGCAGAGAGCCCGGTACATCCAGGCACTGGAGGGCACAACTGCTCGGCCAGGCGTGGTCAGCTGTCGTCCGCTCTCTCTCTCTCGGAGAGTCTACAGTCAACCTCTCTGAGAATTCCCAAGAGGAAGGGGCCAGCTAGGACGAGTGTGAGGAACCTGGCCTGGAGTCCCTACCCTCATGGTCAGGCCTTCTGCAGGGGGAGGCCTTCCCTGGCTCCCCGGCTGCTTTCCCTCGGGGCCAGGGCAACAGCGTCCCTCCCTCGCAGGCCTTCCAGTATGATGGGAGGGGGCCTGGATCCCCATCCACACATCCTGGCCACTGAACCAGAGTCTCTAGGACCCAAGGTACGCAGATCCTCAGTTTTTTCTTTCTTCCTTCTCTGGAGAAAGATAAAAAGCCCCCCCAAAAAACAACAAAGAACATTTTTCAGCACCTACCATGTGCATCCCAGCCTGGGGATATGGCAGCGTTCCTCATCAGTCCTCCTGTTTTTGGGTGCTCCCAGATCTGCCTGGTGACCTCTTTTTCGACTGAGACATCAAGTTCCTGCTTTCTTCCATGAGTGCCTGACAGACTGAGTCCTGGGTTCTCCCCATCCTTCAGGGTAAGCAGAGCCGCCGCTTGTTTCACAGGGACTGTCTTTTCTTCATCGGGTTGGAGTTGTCTTAGTATCCAGGACCTGCCAGTTCTTCCTTCTCAGCAATCTGCTTTGGGTTTGCTATGAACATAATTTTGCATGGAAATCTAAAGATTATCCCTTAACTAATCTCAGTCATTTTTAAAGTTTTTGACCGCTTCAAACTTAAGACTTTCCAAAGGAAAACCGAACTTTGTTTTCTATGAGTAGCAACACAAAAACTAACAATCAATTGAATCAGAACACAGAGTTTTCCAGCAGAGCTAGCAAGTGGCTATTGAACCAGCTGTAGTGATGTGGGGCCCTGTCAGTTTACTGTGAACAGTTTAGGCCCCGGCATTTTACTGTATACAGCTTAGGCAGGGCGTGAGCTCTGTGGTTGGGTGGGGGGTGCCTGCACGCTCCCGGGGTAGCTCTCTGTGCTGAACCCATGCTAGACCTCGGGGGACAATGTTCACCTCAACCCACCCCCAACCCCCACAATGGGAAACTCTTGCAACATGGGTAGTTTGGGTTGTCAGAGAACCCACCCCGCCAGTCCCTGTGCAAGAACACACAGAAGGGCACACAGACACACACACATCCTGCATGAACATGTACACATATAGATGTATACAGGGACACCCATGAGAGCAAACACACACATGCACACATGCACACACACAGAGCAGGTAGCCCTCCTGGGCATTCCAAACACACTTGGCCCATGGAAAGCAGGACTCCAAACAGTGGTGTGCTGGTAAAACAGCTCTCCCAGGGGAACAAAAACTCTGACTGGTAGTGTTTGCCAATTTCCTTGATGTAAATACTCCCACCGTGGCAGATTTCAAGCTACCAACACTTTAACAACCAACTGCAAAATTCCTAAAAACTTAGCCGTCGGCTCTCACTGTCCTATACAAGAGGACTCCAGCATCCCGTTGGCTTCAGTCCCTGTGTCTTCCTGTCCCTGACCTGGGTTGCTCTAGAAGTGACCCTGGTTGAGGTGTCCTGAGCAATGAGAGAGCAAGGAAGGGCCGTGGTCTGGAGCAGGCTAAATCTGGAGGAGGGGGTGGTCTCTGAGCTCAGAGCACTAAAGAATGGGCAAGTGGCATGAGGACCACTCAAGCCCTCAGAGGCTTCAGTGGGCCCAGTGAGGCTCAGAACGCAGTAGCTACAGGCAGGTGGCTTATGACACTGGACTGAATGACTGTGCCCAGGTGTTCCAGTTTGCTAAGCTGCTGGAATACAAAATGCCAGAAATGGATTGGTTTTTAAAAAGGGGGGGTTACTAGTTCATAAATTCACAGTTCTAAGGCCATGAAAATGTCCCAGTTAAGGCATCAATAGGATGATACCTTCTCTGAAGAAAGGCTGATGGCATCTGGGGTTCCTCTGTCACATAGGAAGGTACTCTGCTGGTCCTCTCCTGGGTTTAACTTCTGGTGTATGTGGCTTTCCCCAAAATGTCTCTGGGCTTCAGTCAGCTTTTCTCTCTTAGCTCCTGTGCATCCTTGCTTGTTTCTCCCAGGGCATTTCTCTCTAAGTGTCTGGGGGTCCTCTCTTAGATTCTCTGCAGCAAACTCTGGATTTCATCTCTTAGCTTCTCTCCTCATTCTGGTTTCAATTGCTGTCTCCAAAATGTCTCTGGGCATTTTCTCTTTAATCATCTCCGAACTCTCTTCAAAATGTCTCTGCCTTTTTATCCTCTCACAGAGGATGTCAGTAAAGACAATTAAGACACACCTTGAATGGGCAGGGTCATATCTCCATGGGAATAATATAATCAAAAGGATCCCACCCACAATAGGTATGCCCCCACAAGATCGGATTAAAAGAACATGGCTTTTTTGGCTTACATAACAGATCCAAACCAGCACACCAGGCCTTTGCCTCAGAAACACACCGCAGAGTAATGAAGGGCTTGGGCTGCTCTTGCTCCACCTTCTGGAACCAAGAAACTCAGTTCTCACTGGTGGTGGCTGAGCTGGGCCAGGCCTTGTGTGGACACCAGGGACATCTGGACAAGCACAGGGGGCTTGGCTGAGAGCTGGGCCTCTTCCTCTGTTCTCTGACTTCTGCTCATGCCTTTGGTTGGCCCACTGGGAAAGGAGCAGCAGGGCTGCAGCAATCTGGCTCCATCTCTCCTGAATTCTCTCTGCATGGCCCCTGCTCTCCAGAAGTGACCTTCCCAGGATGATTCCCAGGGCCATATCTTCCTTTGCCCCAGGAGGCAAGTTCTCAGCTGGGAGGCCCACAAAGGCGCACGTGTTTGTGTATGTGTGAGCAAGTATGTTGATGAGTATGGGGATGTGTGCAATTGTGTGAAGGAAAAATAATTTTCAAAAATTGAAAAGTAAACTAGCATCTTATTGAGCATTTATTTTAACAAACAAGGCAGAATAGTACAATATTATGAACACAAACCCTGGAGTCATAAGCCTGCTTCTTCCATTTGCCAGTTGCATGATTTGAGGGAAGTTCTTATTCTCTCTGAGCCTCAGTTTCTCTATCTGTAAAATAGGCATAAAAATAGAACCAATGTTGTGATGAGAACTGAATTAATTGACTGTGCAAAACACAGTATCTGGCACAAAGTAAGAATTGTACAAGAGTCAACTATTAGTAGTAGTATAAAGCAAATTTGGGAGTTCATTTCTTTTAATCCTCATAGTGATACCATGAAATTGGCACTACTACTATCCCCAGTTTACGGATGAGGAGTCTGAAGTTCAGAGGTTAAGTAATGTGCCCAAGGCCATGCGGGGGTGGGCAGCAGAGCAAAATCTCCAACCCTGAATTCCTGGAGGCAACTTAGTGAAGGCCCTAATAGCAACCTAAGTGGTGGGGAGGGCACAATCATCTTTATCAACAGATAAACCACAGTCCTTAGACCCCCCCTCCTGAAATCTACAGTAAGTAGCAATCATATGCCTGTCTCTTAATCACCTCATGGTGGCCATCCAGCGAGGAAAAGCCGGAACAAATGGTGGGAAGGTCAGGAAAGGACCTGACTTGCTTTTTGCCACTTGTGCCCCGTCTGTCCTCTGTGCAAACTAGAAAGTCCCCACCTGATGACCCAGAGGCATGGGGATGTTTGGGATGGGAACCAGGCTGGGATGTTCATGGATGCTCTGATCCTATTTCAAGATGTTCCTTTCTTCAGCCATTGGCCAAATCTCTGTTTCCAATCCCTATCCCCCTCTTCAGGGGCCTCTATTTCAGATTGGGTGGTTGCATTTGTCATAGGCAAATACGGTGATCTCCAAGCTTTTTAAACTGTGTGTGTGAATCAGTATAGCCCTTTGTGCACCCACAATCAAAACCCTTGGTACACCCCACTTTGGAGACCACTGATTCAGGCAGGGCCATCTACACAATTTACCTGGCCTAGTGCAAAATGAAAATGAGTCCCCAGCTGAGAGCAGGGAAGTCAATCTCCCTTTCCACAGGCGCACCGCCCCAACCCACGGCAGATGGGCAACCCCCAAGGGATTGCAACCTCCACACCAGGACTTGTGTAGTACCTGGGTCAGGGCTGGGCAAGAGGCCCCACCATGTTGGCTGCCCTGTGTGCCTTGACACTGCCAGATGGAAGCAGAGCTGGCTGCCCAGTTGCCCTGCCCAAGGAATTCCAGAGCTCATGCTGACCTCCCCTCACCAGGGGTGAAGGGCATTGCAGATACAGGGCAGCAGTGGAGAGGCCTGGTGAGGTCAAGGGCACCAGCAGTTAGGGAGTGGGCAGCTGAGAATTCATCCCAGGGAGGTGGCGGGAGGTAGGACCATGCGTGGGCCAAGAGTCTAAGCCCCAGGCACATGTTCCATTGTCCCACTGGGTTTCACCTATATGGTCAGTTGAATTAGGGACCCCAATGACAGACATGTTCTTAATCTTAATCTGTGCTCCTATGGGTGTGAACTCATGTGTAAATAGGATCTGCTGAAGATGTTATTTTTAGTTAAGGTGTGGCCTAACTGAATCAGAGTGAGTCTTGGTCCATATTACTAGAGTCCTCTATAAGCAGAAGAAATTCAGACAGAGTTAGAGAAAGCCACAGGGAGGGACAAGAAGCCAGAGGTCAGGAGAAACTGGGAAAAGCAGGCACAAAGAGAGAGAGATGGCCATGTGACAGGAGGCGGAGATGAAAGCCAAAGGATCCCAAGGATTGTGGCAAGCCAGCGTTAGAACGCTACAGACTTTGGAGAGAAGATATTGCCTTGCCGGTGCCTTGATTTTGAACTACTGATCTCTGAAACTGTGAGCCAATAACTGCTTGCTGTTTAAGCCAACCCATTGTGTGGTATTGGTCATAGCAGCATGGCATACTAAGACCTCTGCCCAGTCAAGTCTGACATCCTCCTCTTCTCTCCTTTTCTCTTCCCTCCAACCTAGCAGTCACTGAGCCTGTTAGTTTTACCTCCGGAATGTCTCTTTAATCTGGTCCCCCTTCTCCACTACTATAACTACTTTGGGAGTATTTCCTGTCGGGTTTCCCTGTCTCCATTCCACATCCCCTCAATGCAGAAAGAGCTTTCGTGGATAGAAATCTAGTCACATCACTCAACTATCTGAAACCTTCAGTGCTCCCCATTGCCTACAGAGTAGGCAAAATCCCTACCAGGACTTTCCTGGCTCTTCACAATGTGGCCCCTGCCTGCGTTTTCTTCTTCCTCTGACCCTCCCATCTCTGCAGCCTTGCTTCAATCACTCTACTCTCCCCAATGCCCACTCCACCCCCAACAGGCCACCACTTCATGCCCCTAAGCCTTTGTGATCAGATGCTGTTCCAAGTGTTGGCTTCAAATACCAGTAAAGAGTGGGCGGGGGGTGGGTGGGCAGGCCCCTAGTGTGTATCCATTCATTCACTCGACATTTTATAAGCCAGTTTTGTTCCAAGCACTGTGCTAGGCACCGGGGATATAGTGGTGAAAATCCAAGGGCCCTGCTCTAGAGTAGCCCACCATCCACTGGGGAACAGAGAGGAGAGCAAGTATAGAAGAAAGGGGCTCCACTAAAGACATTAAGTCAGAGTATGAGCAGATCCAGATTTGCTTTAGACATGGGGTGTCAAATGCAATGGACAGTACCAGAGTGGATTTGGGGAGACTAGTCAGGAGCTTGTGCAGTAATCCAGGAAAGAAATCACAGTGCCTGGGCTGGAGAGGAAGCACTGTGGATGGGGGCTGCTCAGAAGCGGAAGGTTCAGGCCCAGGTGACTGATGGTGTGAGAGAGAGGATTCTGGGAGAACTCCAAGTTTTCTGCCTTGGGCAACTGAGGGGGGGACGGTATTATTCATGAAGTGAAAATAGAAGAGTGGGGAACAGATGTGGGCCTCATCCACCCCCCATTCCCCCCATCCTTGGTTTTTATGGTTGTCGTCATCATTTTAGCTAACAGTAAAGAGCACCTATGAGAGCCAAGCAGGTGCTAAGTGCTTTATCTGACTAAATCCCCACTATAAACATTTGAAATTACAACTATTATTCCCATAGCTGGGGCTGCGGAGGTTCAGGAAAGCTAAATAATTTTTCTGGGCTCACATAGGTGGTTGGTGAAGGAGCCAGGATGCCAGTCCAGGCCTGGCTGACTCCAAAGACCGCCTCCCTTGACAGCTGCATGATATCACCTCCCCAGCCGATGACCCAGCCTGGGGTGTGGGCTGTGGGACGGGCCTGGGGCTGCCCTGGCCTTGAATCCAGGGCTCCTGTGGGTTCCTCACAGGGGCTTCTGACCCCATTCCCTGCTTCCTGCTCCTAGCTGGGGCCCAACTGGGGGCCTGGAGGCCAGTGGGGATTGGCAAGGAAGGGGCTCATGGGCCATGGCCTGACCAGAGCCAAGAGCTACAAGCTTCCAAGCCCTATGCCCCCTAGCATTATCTCAGGCCTTGCCTTGCTGGGCCCCTGGGACAGAGGGCAAGGCCCTTCACCTGCTCATGGAGGCTAGGCTGGGGCACTGACCATGTGGAGGGAGGAGCAAGGCAGGCAGGGGGCGCCACGCACCCTTTGGGCTTTGCAGGGGAGCCGGTGATGCCTGCAAGGTTGCACCCGATGAGCTCTCCTGGGCAGCCAAGTGCTGGAAAATCAATACCGTTTTCCACTTTCAGTGCTGGGTCACTCCCTTTCATTATTTCTTGTGCTTCCTCTGTGCTACTGGGGACAGGGACAGTTCCC
>PVKY010001250.1:0-33812 GCA_004027775.1 Bradypus variegatus
AGCCTATACTGCTGTAACAAACAACCCCAAATCTCAGTAGCTCAATACAACAATGTTGCTTTCTTGCTCTTGCAAAACCTGTTAAGCATCTGGCTCACAAGGCAGCTGTCCCACATTCTGCGTGACTCAGAGATCCAAACCATAATGATCCTGAGATGACAGCGTCTCAGTAAGAGGGCTCAGTGATGCCGGGACAGAGGCAGCGAGAGTGAGCCACGATTACTCGCACACGGGCTCTTCTAGGATTGCACTTGGAAATACTATGCATCCACCCTGTTAGCAAGGGGACTGGGGAATTTTGGAAAACAGAAGGGAATGCTTTGTGAATACCACTGTGTCTGCTACAGGTGAGAAACCACTTTGCAAAGTCAATCATGGCCAAGCCAAACTGAAAAGGAAGATGGTCCCCACACAGAACACATAATAAAGGTCCCCCCGAGCCCCCTCCCTAAACTGCCCTGTGTTATATGTTTGCTCTCCTGTGCTTTGTTGAACTGGATTCCTTGGGCTGAAAAGAGACTGAGGAAACTGAATTTCCTCAGCTGTAAAATGGGGGTAACAATGCCAGTTTTACAGTGTTATTATAAAGACATAAGATCGTGTGCATTTGTAAACTGCACCTTGTTAGGACACACATATGTGCTGGTGGGAATAGCTACCATAGCCTCTTGGCCAGCATTTCAGCATATTGGGACAGGGATGTCCCAGTTCAATACTAAACTGTAGCAACCAGAGCAATCAACACTTGGTGAAACCCATCCAGTTCTGACCAATGTGTAGCTGGTTGCTTTGGAAACACTCTTCTTGATGTGTTTTCATCTTCTCATTTGCTTTAATTTCTCTGCTGGTGCTATGCACTTATGCACAGGTTTCTACAAGTTTCAGAAGTTCTGAGTTCCATCTATTTTATCCCACAGCAGAATGCCCACACTAGTGGCTAGAATCGTGTTATCGTTATGAATTTTGGCTATCTCCTGGGAGGTTTTACAACTGGGATCCCCAAGAAGGTTCTTAGATTTGCACTTAGTTTTCCCACACTTGAAAGCTAATTCTAATGAGTACATGAGAGGGGCATAGAGCTGAGCTATTTTCCCATGGTGTAACAATGGGTTTTTTGTTTCTTGTTTAACCACGTATTTCAAACTGTTCTTCCTAAAGACTTCTTGACACCTCTTATCTCTGGATTATTAGAAATTATTAGTTGCAAATGAAACCATGTTGAGACTTGACAGAAGGAAAGAGATGAAGGATAAAATAATATGTGATAAGGGCTTAATATCCAAAATATATAAAGAACTCCTACAATTCAACAACAAAAAGACAAATGACCCAATTTAAAAATAGGCAAAGGACCTGAATAGCCATTTTTCCAAAGAGGATATACAAATGGCCAATAAGCACATGAAAAGTTGTTCAACATCATTAGCCATTAGGGAAATGCAAATCAAAACCACAATGAGATACGACTTATCCTCTAGAATGGCTATTATTTTTAAAATGGAAAATAACAAGTGTTGGAGATGATGCAGAGAAATTAGAACTCTAGAGCACTGTTGGTGGTAATGTAAAACGGTGTAGCCGTTGTGGAAAGTAGCATGTTAGTTCCTCAAAAAGTTAAGTATAGAATGACCACAATACACAGCAATTCCACTTCTAGATATATACCCAAAGAATGTGAAAACAGTGACTCAGATAGATACTTGTACACCGATGTTCATGGAGTCATCATTCACGATAGGCAAAAGGCGGAAACAACTCACGTCCATCAACAAATGAATGTGGTGTGTACACATAATGGACTATTATTCCAACATAAGAAGGAATGAACTTCTGAGACATCCTGTAACACAGATGAACCTTGAAGGCATTTTGCTGAGGGAAATAAGCAAGGCACATAAGGATAAATATGGTATAACGTCACTTACATAAGATATCTAGAAATAGCAAATTCACTGAGACAGAAAGTAGATTAGAGGTTACCAGGGGATGGAGGTAGGGAGGTAGAGGGAGTTATTGCTTGGTGGGTGGAGAGTATTTGTAAATAAAAATTAATTTCAAAAATTTTAAAACAAAAACAAATACAGAAGGAGATGTATCTATTTGTGCACTGAAAATGCAGAAATACACCCTCTGAGTGGGACCGTGAGTGAGCGTCACATGCCTCCCAAGATTAGTCCCAAAAATAAAAATAAAAAAGGAAAGAGATGAGGTGGCTCCTTTTCTCTCGGGGTTCACATGGAGACAGCATGGCAGAGCAGAAAAGTCTTGGCTTTCAGCTTAGGTTCATGTATTATTAGTCCTGCATTTGTTAATTTGACCTTGGACATACAACATCCTTTTGCTCGGTGTCTTCTGGCAGAAGAGAAGGGCAATGTAGGGAAGATTCCACAAGATGCCACGCCAAGGACCTAGTGCTGCAGCTGTGGAGTGGGCACTCGGAGAAGTCTAGGTCTGCTACTCAAACCTGAGGTGACACAGTCAACACTGCATGTCCAAAGTGCAGTAGGACTGTACCCGTGTTAAGCATTTGCTTCAGGGCATGTGTACGGATGGCCTCCCTTTTATAACTCTCTTTTGGTAAAATAGAGCCATTTTCAGAAAGGAGCCCGTAAGACCTTCCTTGTGACTTGAGCTGTAACCCCCAGAAGCACCCTACAAGATGGCCATCCAACCTCGGCTGCCTCCTCCAACATCATGGTGGATGACCCTGGCAGGAAATTGGAATTATTACGGAACCCATCGGTCCATTCTCAGACGACACTGTCCCTGGCCCCATTCAGTTTTTTTAACCCGTCCATTGGCTCTCTCAACCAAATAACAAAAACCCAATGATGAAATAATTGGAAATGCTAATTCATCACTGAAAATCTGGCAAGCAGAGCCTATATTTTGCAAGCAGTTTTAATATTACACTTTTGTGCTTTCCTAAACTAATTTAGCCTACCAATTTTCTATAATTACCTGAATGCTCTTAGCTTCCGCTGGTCAGATGAGTTCTGAGACACTTATATAACCAGCATTAAAAAGATGCATTTAGCAACTCGGATTGTTAAAGTAAGAAAGCCTATAGAATCCGGAGGTTATTGTATTCTCCCAAAAGTACTTAAATAATAGCCTAAAATCTGAAGAATTACTTTAATACTTCAATAAAAATAACCCAATTCAAAACATTTTCAAGGAAACAGAGTTCTTTGCTCTAGGCTACCGAGTAATGGCTGAGAGAAAGTATATAGCTTGTCACTTCTGATTAGAGAACTGTGCCTCTGTGCTTTGAATGAGGGGCATGTCTGGTAATAGGAAGTGCAGATATTAAAGTTAATAAAATAATGTGGAATACGGTATCTATGAAACTTGACCAAGTATAGGACAGAATATAACATACATTACCCTGTTCAGTCAACTCCTGTGGCCCAGCATCTAATGACAAGCTTAATTTCTGTTTCCAATGGGAGTACAGCTAAAAATACAATTTCCAGATTAGACAAATATTTTATCCGACTCGGTAACAGATGTAACCGAGAATGGCTGACATGTCTACACAAATGCCCAGCAACCATAAGAGGAAATTACTAGGATTGCAAACTGCTCAGCCTGAAAAGTCCATGAAACCCCATCATCTTTGAGGTCATTATAAATAATTAGTTGCAAACACGACAATGTCGAGGCCTCACAACTGGAAAAGGACAAGGGCGGCTACATTTCTCTCCCGCTCTGGGAGGCTCTTGGCTCTCTCTCGGCACAACTAGGCCCTCCCCAAACAACTGAGCATCCAGGCTCCTGCCTGCCCATTATTGCATCCTTAATCTAAAACCCCAACACCAACAATAACGGTTTTGTTTTTCGATACATTAACCTTCAACTTGTGTTTTCACTATTAAATAACCAGCTAGAGAACCTCTTAGAATTTTTATTCCCAGTCACCTACGTGAAACCATATAGTACCTATGACACTGACCCTCTTAAGGGACTTAAAAGCGATTCAATGAGCTAATCTCAGTAAACCTAGAATTAAAGTTCTTGTTTCCATATTTCACTTTCAAAATATTTAGAACTTTGACAGATATGACATTATGTTTTCATTAAAACAGCTGATTTCAAAACGCTGCACTGTGCAGAAACGCCATAAACAGTTTATGATGAACTGCCACGCTCTTAATTAAAACAATAAATCCAGCACACAATATTTGCGCAGCCTCCGGTCTGACCTTTGCCTCCTGCTATCCACCACCAAGCCGCCACTGCGTTCCCAATGCCAGACGTGGAAGGTTTTAAAACATGATCTGAAAGGCACTAAAGATAAAATAAGAGAAAACGTACGATTAGTCTTTGCAGTTATGATTAATTCAGTTCATATTTTACAATCTGGTTATGGAGTAAAACTGCAGACTTTACATCAAGTATTTGCCACTCACTATACCTAATGTATAAAAATGCTTGATATTTTAGAAAATGGCACCAAGCTAATTCGCCACCACCGAATGAAGGACAGGAATTGAAATAATAAAAGCAGAGAGTCATTAGCCATCCATCTGAAGCAGTGAACAGAGCTCACTCACTGGACGGTCAGACTCAGACAATAAATATGTCGATGGCAGCCCAGCCTCCCATGCCACTCTTATCTCTGTGCTACTAGATTTCAGACTAAAATATTCCCTTAAATCTCTGCATCTGCTCCTGGAGCAGACAGCAAGGGCGTTAATTACCAAGCAGTAATGACAGTAAATTTGTTGTACTGTCCTGGAGTCACCAACCTAATCTCAGGCCCTGCCAGCTCCAGTGGCAGAAACTATTTTGAATCGGGTCTGACATGCACCCCGGGGAAGGCGGTGGAGTGGCTGAGGGAGCCCCATTCTGCAGCTCCCCCCTCCCCCATATATGGACAGACAGACAGCCAGCAACTGGGCTCCCGAGGAAAATGGCCCCAGCTACAGGACAAGCAGAGTCCAGCAGAGAGCGGAGGGGGTGTGCGGGGCCCTTTGGGGGTATGGGGACTAATCCTCAGGCACTCCCCACATTACACCTGACCTGAGCATGTGTCCCTGGGCCCGGCCTCCAGCCCCCCATTTCCCTGTCTTTCCAATCCTGCATCAACACCAGCAGCCCATTCGTAAGACAAATGCATGCACACAGCACCCAGACACGGGTACAGCAAAGCTCCTGAGGCTGGGGGACGGGCAGGGGACAAGGAGCAGGACCCCCTCCTCAGGGCCCTGTCTGAGCCACAGGCAGAGCCCACCAGGGCTCCAGAAGGTTGGAGGAGAACCAGGCAGTGCTGGCCACAGGAAGGCAGGCTGGCTCTCCGTCCAGGACCCAGCTCCATTCCACCCACGATGGAGAGGTGGGGGTGCCAAGCAGGCTGCCTTGCTGTGACAGCAAGACCCCCACATCGGCCTTCCTGGTTCTGGCTCCCACTCACCTCCACAGTCTCATCTTGCCTGCCCTCTCCCCTCTTCCGGCACATTCTTTCCCTCTAAGGGGAAAGCCTTGTAGACGCACAGCTCTCACCTGAGCCCAAGCCCTGGAGGGGATCGTCTTGCTCACACCTGCCCGAGGGGCCTTGGAAGGTGGCCTCTGGGGAGGGAAGCCAGGCTGAGCAACCAGAGCCTTTGCCTGCCAGGCCCTAAGACATGCCTCCACCCTTGTTTGGTTGGGGAATTCCCAGAATTCTGTCCTGGGTGTACTGATAGGGGAAGGGCCCTGAAGGAAGGCTGGGCTCTGGCTCTGCCCAGGCCTAGCACAGCCCTGTACGCCAGCCATCACTCGGGGTCCTCACCCTCTGGTCAGCCATCAGGGTGGAGGTGAGGCCCATCACCCTCCCACTCGCCCCAAAGGAGGATGCCCCAACAGGATCAACCCTCAGCCCCCCTCAGCTGCCCCCATGCCCGGACTCCCCAGCCAGGAGGCTCAGCCCCAGCTAATGAGCACCTGCAATCCCCTCCCCCAGTGCCATGCACCACGCCTTCCAGCTGTGCAGCCCAGCCTGGCGGACCAAGGTCACACTCTGTGTGATCAGTGGTCACCTCTGGTCCCCACCCCATCTTGTGCATATCACCATTTTTCAGATGAGAAAACTGAGGCTCCAAGGAGCAAAGTATCCATCCCGCAGCCACCCAGCTAGCGGCGGTGCCACTTCCGCAGCCCCTGGGGCTAGCGGTCCTCCTGGTAACCATCCCAGGCAACCAGCTTCTCAGACTGAGGCCCACTGAGCTGTTCTCAGGGGTCCACAACTTCCTTTTTTGTAATTTTTTCAAATCATTGAAAAGCCATCTAAAGAACACAATGAATATAGACGTATTCTGGATCACCCAGGCAACCAATCTCCAGGTGACGTCCATGCCGAGCTTGGGTTTTCCATCACGTGGGCGGCAAAGCACTCTCCTCTAGGCATCAGGGGCTAAACTGGGACAGAGTTCCTGTGCAGTGGGTGCACTGGGGCCGAGGACAGTCCAGATGGAATTGTAGAATTCTGTTCACAGAGGTGTAACCCCCACGCTATTCCAGCCCCAGAGCAGGGCGAGTGAGGCTTGTACCCTAAAGGACACGCCAAGGACTCACCAGAACACAGGGGATAGCGTATAAGGTGTCTACGCTTTTTCTTATGAAGTCACCTCCCAGTCCATACAGAGCCACCAAGCCCCAGTCCATACAAACCCATCCTCTCTCGTTCTCCCTCCCTCTTCTCTCCTACCTTTCCCTTGGTCTCTTCCTGTACGATGCCCTCCCTCTGGACCCCCACATCACCCCGGAAAGGCAGCGTCAGACCTTTCACATTCTTTATTACACTGAGATTTTAGATACCTCAGATTCTTCAGACTGGACAATGGCCTTTTCTTGCCAATCTTAAGACCTATGAGAGCCTACCTTTCAGGTGTTGTGCCAATCTTCAGCAGGAAAGGATTGAGTTAAGGTAAGAAGGGGACAATGGGGAGAAGAAATCCCTGTCCTGTTCACACAGAAGAAAAGTGGTGAAAGAACTGAGTCAGTTCCCCCACCCAAAAGAGAACTGTGATCTTACACTCTGGAAAGAACCTGGGACATATTCGCCAGTTCCAGATTCCCGTTGCAAGTTGTGATTTCATTTCAGCAAAACAACATCATCCTTTCCATTAAATTAATGTTGTTGTTTTAAATTTTATTGGTTTTACAGTTTTGTTTGTATTTAATTTGTAAATGTGGCTTGGCTTTATGGTTGTGTAAAAGCTATATGCATAAGGAGCTTAAATCTACTTTTGCAAGACCTGTAATCTGGAATGCAACTACCTTCTCCATTGAGTGCTTATGAGGATTAAATGAATTAGCACTTAGTACAGACTCAGGTACATGGGATGACCTTGTTACTTTTATTAATAAACATGACAACAAAAAATAATTGAAGTTATTATTGAAGGTCTGCACCATTTTTTTCTTCGTAAGTGTCATTAATTGAGGAGTACTGGGCTGCGTGACTGGGTCTCCAGGAGGCCCCACGAGGGAACAAGCCTGTTAAGCCATGAACACCCACTACACTTGGGGAGGACTGGAATGCAAAGAAAGGAAGTGGAAGGTGCAAGGGGTAGAGAGAGAAGCAAAAAGCAGAGGACAAGGGGCATTAGAGCAGGAGACAAAACTTTCTCATCTCTTCCCACTGCACTGCTTAGGTATAGCTGAAACCCCATTTCCAGGAACTGGGTGAACGTTATTCTTATACAAAACCAGAGTTACCACACCATATACAAAAAGTAACTCAAAATGGATCGAAGACCTAGATATAAGAACCAAGACTATAAAACTCCTAGAAGAAAATGTAGGGAAGCATCTTCAGGAACTTGCATTAGGCAATGGTTTCTGAGACTTTACACCATACAAGCAACAAAAGAAAAAAAAATAGATAAATGGGATCTCAACAAAATTAAAAACTTTCGTGCCTCAAAGGATGCTATGATGAAAGTAAAAAGACAGCCTACTCAATGGGAGAAAATATTTGGAAACCACTTATCCAATAAAGGATTTATATCCAGGAAATATAAAGAAATCCTATAACTCAACAATAAAAAGACAGACAAACCAATTTAAAAATGTGCAAAAGACTTGAATAGAAATTTCTCCAAAGAGGATATACAAATGGCTAAAAGCACATGAAAAGCACATCATTAGCTATGAGGGAAATGCAAATCAAAACCACAATGAGATATCATTTCACACCCACTATAATGGCTACTATTAAAAAAAAACAGAATATTACAAGTGATGGAGGGAATACAGAAAAAGGAAACCTCATCCATTGCTGGAGGGAATGTAAAATGGTACAGCCGCTGTGGTAGATGGTTTGCCAATTCCTCAGGAAGCCATATGACCCAGAATCCCACCGCTAGATATATACACAAAAGAATTGAAAGCAGGAATTTGAACAGATATTTGCACACCAGTGTTCACAGCAGCATTATTCACAATTGCCAAAAGATGATAGCAACCCAATTGCCCATCAACTGATGAATGGATACACAAAATGTGGTGCATACATGCAATGGAATATTATTCAGCCGTAAAAAGGAATGAAGTCCGGATACATCCAACAACATGGATGAACCTTGAAGACGTCGTGTTGCGTGAAATAAGTCAGACACAAAAGGACAAATACTGCACAATCTCACTTATATGAACTAATTTGAATAAGCTAATTCATAGAGTTAGTATCTAGAATATTGTTTACCAGTGGCTGGTTTGAAGGTAGGGAATGGGGTGTTAATGCTTAATTTGTATAGAATTTCTATTTCAGTTGATTGCAAAGTTTTGGAAATGGATGGTGATGGTGGTAGCACATTATTGTAAGTATAAACAACAGCACTGAACTATATATGTGAATGTGGTTAAAAGAGGAAATTTTAGGTTGGATATATGTCACTAGAATAAAAATTAAAAGTTAAAACATAAGACTATATAATACAGTGAACCCTGTTGTAAATGATGGACCATAGTTAATAGTACAAGTATAAGAATGCTCTTTCATTAATTATAACAAATGCACTATACAAATACACCGTGTTAATAATAGGGTAGTATATGGAGGGAAAATACACCTAATGTAAACTGTGGACTATAATTAACAGCACAATTTTAATATTCTTACATTAATTGTAACAAAGGTATACCACACTAATGCAAAATGTCAACAATAGGGGGTAATTTTTACATGATTTTTCTTATCTTTTATTTTAAAAACTAAGTAAAAAAATTAAAGGAATAAAAGCAAAATCATTTTCTCTAAAAAATCTATGGTGGTGATGGTAACACAACATTGTGAATGTAATTAATACACTGTATTTACACATAAAATGGTTAAAATGGGAAATTTTGTTGTAGATATACCACAATAAAAATTTTGAAGAAGATGAAAAAAATTAAAAATGTTTTTTAAAAAGACCAGTTACATCTGAAATTCTCTCAGCCAAGTCACATCCCTGGGAAACCACTTCTCTGGGGGCACCTCAGGGCTCTCTCATCTCTAGGCCTTTGCACTTGCTGAGACCTCTGCCCACCCCCCACTCCCACCCATGAGAAGTTCATCCATCCTCCCAGACCCCATCATAAGCACAATGCAGTTAGGGGTGAACTTCAAACTGGTGTGAAAACATCCCCAAGGTGAGAGCATCTGTGGATTAACACCAGCAATTCTCTCCTTCCCGTTCCTGGTGCACAAGACGGGCTGGCAGGCTGGCAGCCGAGTTCCCTGAGCCTAGAATCTGGCTTCATGAAGGGCTCCACAGGGTCAACAAGCAACAATGATCCTTTGAATGACTGGAAGGAAGGAGAAGGCTGGGGGGGAGGCAGGGGTGCAGAAAATTGGCAGATCCCCAAGGGGCGTCTAAGCTCGCATCACTTTTTTCTGACCCCCCCTCCTGCACCTTCTCCTCCCAGAGGAATCTGGTTGGTGGACAGAGGAGACAGTCTGTCCCAGAAGGCTTTTCTACCATGATTTCTTCTAAGTCTTTCATTTTTACGCCTCTGAATCCCCAAAGCCAACGACTGGCTTCTGCTCCTCTGTGTTCTGTTGTGCCATCCGTTCCACGAGGAGGCAAATCCTCCCCAGCCGGCCTGAGGAATGTGGGGAAACACTGAACACAGGAGCCTCGGTTGTCTCCGGATCACGGACACCCTCGGGCTTGCCCACCGGACCCCGGAGCTGAGCCGTGTCTCATCCCCCGGGGTCTGCCCTCGGTGTCAGTGTCCGCCAGAGGGGACCTGGTGGGTCACCACTGTCTGCACCACGCTGGGCACCTCGTGGCGGACGTCACTGCCGCGGTGCCTCCTGGGCTGGAGGGAGCGAAGCCAGGGGCTGCCCCCGGGTGGGTGTGAATCCCCAGGAGCAGGCTGCCAAGTCCCCACTGCTGCCCATCCATCGGGCACCCCCACGCCCTGCCTGCTGCTCCCAGCTCTCAGGCTGCACCCCGAGGCCACAGGCAGGGCAGTGGGGGCTCCAGTCGCTCAGTTCAGCTTTACGAGAGGAAAAATGGATCTATCACCTCCCAAAATAGCCTTCCAGAATACTCCCATACGGGGCCATAAAAGAATGTTTGGAATCAAGAACTTTTACAGGGGATTTTATCTCCATGAGTGTCTGAGTTTTACACCCCTTCAGGGTATCTGTCGGCTCTGGGCAGAGTGGGAAAAAGCCTTCCATTACATGCAGGAAGGAAGGAACGGAGAGAAATGACTCGGGCTCTTCGCCGTCTGGCATGAGGTCATTTTAAACCCTCGCCCCCACCTGACAGCAGGGTCCTGCACTGTCCTGACCACAGGACGGCGCACGCGGGCGCCCTCTGGCGGCTGCTGGCAGCTCCAAGTCCTGGCCCGAAGCCCCCGGCGCACCTGTGCGGGCTCCCGGGGGACCCCCAGCGGCAGGGGCGAGAAGCGGCAGCTGCCCTCCAGACGGGGCATGCCCAGTACCCACATGCATGTGTGGGCATGCAATCCACACAGACGCATGTTCCCGCTCACCCAGGCATAGAAGCATGCATGTACACACACGCGCGCACACACGCACACAGGCACACACGCACACACACACACAGGCGTGCTTGCAGTCAGCCTCTGCGAGCAGTGATGCCCCCGGGGCCCAGCCCTCTGCATTGGTGGAGCAGAGAGCACAGAAACCCCAGCTTCCTTGCATGTTCTCCAAGCCCAGTGGCTGGGGTCCACCAGTGGCCTTGCTTTCACTCTGCAGCCTCCACTGCCTTCCTATTATGGCATTGACAAGGCTCCAATTTCACAAAACATGCTCAAGAGGAGATGTGGCCACTCCCGGCCCCTCTGAGCACAAGCCCACCTGAGCATGTCCAAGGACGGTGTAGACCAGCCCTCCCAAAACGGAGGCCACTTGCTTTCCCAGAGGCGAGGTGCAGGACACAGCCGGGCGGGGGGAGGCGGGCAGCTCAGAACCCAGCTCGTGCTCCTTCCTCAGCAACTCCAGACCACCCATGCCTCACGGCACAGCGCCAATGCCCCCACCTGGCTCTGGGGTGGAGGGGAGAGGCTCCAGGACTTCCCACATCTCACCACCTGCCTCTGGGTGCCCCATTACTGCTACAAGGAATCCCATCCTGAGAGGGGTAGCGTGGGGGCTAAAGCCAATATGTGGGCTCCCAGGACCAAAGTGCAGGAAGAAAGGTAAGGCGTAAAGAGGCAAAGCCAGGCCAGAGTCACGTCAGCCTAAGGCCACCTGCTCCCCACCTATGGCAGCAGCTGTAGTCCATGTTGTGGCAACAGCCATCTGGGAGTTCGTACGCCAGCTCCAGCTGGCCTCAGCCTCGGTTTCCTCATCAGTACGATGGGACATAATCACAGAACTTGCTTTACAGGCTTCTCATTAGACAACCAGCACACTCCATGGAAGGTTCTTAGAGCCAGGCCTGACCGGCAATGAGGCTCTAAATGAGAGCCTTCCTCATGACCATCATCATCGCCATGACTTTCTTATCAGCACCAGCTGCCCTGCCCCATATAAACAACGGCCCAGCAACCCACAAAGGACCCAAAGTCTCCCAAGGGCCAAACGATCCATATTTTCCTCCAACTGTGGGGAAAGGGGGTTGAGCATTGGCCTAGGATCTCCTATACACCCCAGTTCCAGGACTCAAGTGCATCAGGCCCCCGCCCTGGCTGGGTGCCATCCATCCGAGTCTTACCCGGTTCTTTCTCTCACTCCAAGACCCCTGCTGTCAAGCTTCACCATCAGATAATCGTGGAGGCCAAGTCACCCAGCGCTAAGCTTGAGGAGTAGCTCTGGGTGGGTGGGGGGTGGGGGTGGGGTGGGGCAAGAAGGACACCGGCATCCCCAACTCGAGACTCGAAAATTCTCCAGAGACACCCTTCCCTCCGCCAGGCAGGCAGGTCCCTGCCAGAACAGCACCCGCTTCCTCGGCTCCCCAAACTCTTCCTCCAGAGCGCCCAGCAAACCCAGGTTGTAACTTGAAAAGCATGAAAATCAGGAAACAGAACATTGCTAATTCTCACGGCAGCATTAACTCATTCGCTTGCACATATGGGGTATTTGGATCCCAGTAGGTCTTCTATATATATAACTTATTATACAGTAGGTGTAACTTGGGAGAATTAATGTTGCTATAGGAACATGCGGCTCAAGGCTGGCTTCCAGAGTGAAGAGAGGAAAATAAGTTTTCCTCCTCAGTGTACTTCTCTGTTTTGGGTTTCAAAGAGGAAGAAGGAGTGTAATCGAGTCGAAGGAGGAAGGAGGGGGCTTCCCCTCGTGGTTTGGGGAGGGTGATAATTCCTGGAAGCTGCTCCCTGCGGAGCTCAGAGCCTGAGCCAGATGCCCACACCGCTAAGAGGGCTGGGGAGAGACCAGGGTTGGGGGGGCAAACCCCTTGCCAGGAGCAAGGCTCCAGATGCCAAAGCTGGAGAGATGCCAAGACCCTCCCCCAAGAACAGGCCATAAACTCTGGAACAGGATGCACTCAGCTCCCCAGCACCACAGGCTTGGCTTGTGCCTTATTCCTGCAACGTTCCATGCTTCCCGGGGATAAGGTCGAGGAAAAACGGAAATCCAGAGTGAGATTAGTGAGCTGCATGTCATTCCTGACTAGACACACTTTGAGGACCGTCTCTGGGTGAAGGAATCAAGCAGGCGACACGTAGGAAGAGAGCTTCAACTGCAGTACACATAACTCCATTCTCTTGTGTTCCCTGTTGTAATAAATCTGAGCATCTGGCTCACGCAATTAGAAGTTTTCCTGGTTAGCACCTCTGGAAACGCACTGAATCCCCTACTTGCTACAGAATGCCTCTGCCTACTCTCTCCTTTGGGGAGAGGCAGGGGTCTTGGGGTTCACTCCCCACTACCTTTCCTACCATATCCAGGGGGCTCGGCAGACCACAGCTGGTGAGGTAGCCACAACCCCATGGCAAGGGCAGCCCCACGATACCCAGGACACACACCCTGGGTTGACACGTGACCCAGACAGCCATGTTGGCTCTGCTTGGCTGGCAATGGGCCAGGCACACAGATACAGCCCATGACAGGTCTGGTGAAAGCACGGATGGCAAGTTTCCAGCTCAGCATTTCAACAGGTGCAAGCCTGTACCAGGTGCTGTGTCATACCCCGGGGATGTATAGACAGGTAAGACATTACCTCCACCCTCAACATGCTCATGGTCTACCTCTGTGGTGGGGGCAGGGAAGGCCCAACAGGAACCAAGAGCTGCGCCCCATCTCTGGTCTCCCCAGGAATGAAGCCCCAGCACGTCCAGACCAGGCACCCCACAAACAGCTGTGGAATGAACGTTGAGATGGCAGAGTGACAGGGACCTGGCCACAGAGAAGTGCCAAGTGTTAAAGGGGCATAACATTACAAGGAGGCTTCATCCCGCAGGCCGTGGCTCATGCTCTCGCCCAGCTGGCGAAGAGGAAACTCTCCAAGTCCACCTGGTGAGCAGGGGGCCCCTGGCCATTAGACATTTTAGGCACAGTCCAAAGCCTGAGACAGGGAAAGGGGCTGCCACGACCCGGAGCTGCTGTTTTGCATTTCATTTGAGGGCATGTCTATTTTTAAAAATATTTCATAGTAAAGGGGAATATCTAGACACTTCCCAGTCCACTCCACTTGAAGCTGCCTGCTAGACAACTGGTTAACGCAACCAGGCTGAGTCCTGGAGGTGGTGATGAAACAGCATCACCTGTCCCTCCTCAAGGCTTTCACATTCTCCTGGTTCCTGCCCTCTTAGACCTTCCTCTGTTAAAATAAAGGTGGATTCAAGCATCCTTGAATCAACAGTTTGCCAAATTTCATATGACAGACCAACAAGGGAGAAGATGAGTCAAATATACCCCCCGGATATTGCTTGTCCTAGTACAGGATGGGGTGGCGGGGCGGGCTGGCTGGTGGTTAAGGGTTACCCCATCCATCTAACTGTCAAAGCCCCATTGGGCCTCCAGGCATCACAGAGAGGGACCCCCTCCAGGACGCCCGGTCCCTTCAAGCGTTCCTTACACGTTGTCACTCTGCTCTCTGTCGAGAATTCTTCTCTTTGTTCCTTGGGCTCACTTTCACTCCAACGCGGCGTTGTTAATTCGGTCTGTGGCGTGATTCTGAAATTAAGCAGTTTGTGTGCTGACAGCTGGTGTTACAACTGGCCTCTTCCCTTCCGCCCCCGCAGAGAGCCAGCTCGGTGGGAGCACAGCCTTGGAGGAGCTGGCGCCCGTTCCCAGCGCCGTCTCCTCCCCAGGGGAGACAGTGGGCATGGCCGTGTGCGTGGGGAGGGGGAGGGAAGCGCCGCTCACAACCCCAGGCACATCCCGGGGCAGGACCGGAAGCCTCCATGCTGAAGCATGACCCCCGCTTTCCCATACACCTGCCAGGGACACCGGCCAAGACCCCAGACAACTCCACGGACCTCACGGTCAGGCCACAGGCCGGGCTGAGTGCCAAGGTCTCTAGGCAGCAGGCACACAGTGTGCGTGTGTCCCATGCCCGATATAAATGAAGTTCTGGGCACAAGGCATGCTTTAAAAGCCCTTACGTTCTTTTCTCTTGTCCTGTTGTCTCCACAGAATGCAGTTAGCCTGGCAAACCCAGATGGGTGAGGCTGAGCGTTTTCTATGAAGTGGGCATTTCCAGAACTTTGCTTAGTCCCAGATGCTAAGAAACGGTCCCTAAAAACAGAATCAAATTTGGGAATGTGACCCCACAAAGACCCAATAGCTATGGGGGCTTCAAAGCCTCATCCAAGCTAATAGTTGACTATAGCCGATCACTGCCACCACCCCAATTTTTAAGCCCTTCCCACTCCCATGTGCAAAACAGGTCCTAGCATTAGAGAACAACAAACACAATTTGTCCAATCACTGGTGCCCACTAAACCACAGCCCTCTGGCAATCCTTGACATTGTCTAACCTTGACTTATCTGATGGTGCCATAGTTATTGCCTTTTCTTTTCCTTTATGCATTTGCAGCTTCCTCATAATTTAGGCCATTTTTTAAATGAACCATATTTTGCATATCCTAGAGATAAAGTTTTTAAAATGAATTTTTTTAAGTAATGAGCATTTCAGACTTAAGGACTGTAAATAAGTCAACAACTAATCTGAGTATCTAAGTTCTTATTCATGTGAATGCATAGGTGGCATTTTTGCATAACAAAGAATAGGATATTACTCTGTGCAAAGTTCTGTAAACTGCTCACAAGGCACTTCATATAATGAAACCTTTGTTGGCTCCGTTGCTCTCAGGATAAAGTCCCACATCGTTATTGGGTGACGGGGCCCTATCTGCACGTCTGCACCTCCCACCTGCCTTGCTTGCCCAGGCCCCCTTCCCAGGCCTGCTCAGCTCCTCCGACAGGCCAGCTCATTTGCACTCTGTGACTACTTTCTTCCTCTGCCAACTCTTCCTCCTTCTTTGCCTTCTACATAAACAATGCCCCTTCAGGGAAGCAGGCCTTTTCAGACTCTGTATTACACTCTCTCAGAATCCCTGCTCTGTTCCTATAGAGACTTTTTCACCACTGCAATTTTTCACAACTACTATCTTCTAACTCCAAACAGGCAAGAAATATACATTTTTCTCACCATAGTGTCTCCTGCCCCAAACAAGTACTTGGGGCTTAGTAGGTATGCAGGAAATATCTTTTTTTAATTGAGCATTGGTCCTCTTTATTAAAGCATGCATGCATTAGGCTTAAAAGTGGATGGATGGGAGAAAAAAAGTGGATGGAATTCTTCATACAAAAGCCAGATAAGGCTACCACTGGAAAAGAAAATTACAGACCAATATCTGTCATGAATATAGATATAAAAATCCTCAACAAAATTCCAGCAAACATGAAAAGAATTATACATCATAATCAAGTGGGATTTATCCCAGTATACAAGGGTGGTTCATCATAAGAAAATCAATTAATATAATAAACCACACTAACAGAATGAAGGAAAAAAACTACAAGATCATCTCAATTGATGCAGAAAAGGCATTTGACAAAATCCAGCACCTTATTTTGATTAAAACACTTAGAAAACTAGGAATAGAGGAAACTTCCTCAACATGGTAAAGGGCAAATGTGAAAAACCCACAGCTATCATCATATTCAACGGTGAGAGACTAAAAACTTTCCTTCTAAAATGAGGAACAAGACAAGGATGCCCACTGTCACCACTGCTATTGTACTAGAAGTCCTAGCCAGAGCAATTCGGCAAGAAACATAAATAAAAGGCATCAAAATTGGAAAGGAAAAAGTAATACTTTCCCAATTTTCAGATGGAATGATCCTATATACAGCAAAGCCTGAAAAATCTACAACAAAGCTCCTAGAGCTAATAAATGAATTCAGCAAAGTACAGGGGTACAAGATCAACACCTCAAAATCAGTAGTGCTTCTGTACACTAGCAATGAACAACTGGAAGAAGAAATCAAGAAATAAATTCCATTCACAATAGCAACTAAAAGAATCAAATATCTTGCAATAAACTTAACCAAGGTTAAAAAGGACTTGTACATAGAAACTGCAAAATATTGCTAAAAGAAATTAAAGAAGACCTAAATAAATGGAAGGGTATTCTGTGTACATGGATTGAAAGACTAAGCATTGTTAAGATGTCAGTTCTACTCATAACAATTTATAGATTCAACACAATTCCTATCAAAATTCCAAAAACCTTCTTTGCAGAAATGAAAAGGCCTATCATCAAATTCATATAGAACACATTCCAGTTTGCTAATGCTGCTGTTATGCAAAATACCGGAAACAGCTTGGCTTTTATAAAGGGGGTTTATTGGGTTACAAAGTTACAGTCTTATGGCCATGCAAATGTCCACACAAAGGCATCAACAGTAGGGTACCTTCACTGAAGAATACCAACGGCATCCAGAAAACCTCTGTTAGCTAGAAAGGCACGTGGCTGGTGTCTGCTTGCTTCTAGGTTGTGTTTCAAAATGGTATTCACCAAAATATCTGCTTTCAACTTTCAATGGCAGTCTTCAAAATGTCTCTGGAAGCTGCAGCACCAAGCTCCTTCTGTAAGAGCTCTTATATAGGGCTGTAGTAAACTAATCAAGGCCCACGCTGAATGGGCAGGGCCACACCTCCATGGAAATCATCTAATCAGAGTTATCACCTACAGTTGGGTGGGTCACATCTCCATGGAAACAACGTAATCCAAAGGTACCAACCTAATCAACACTAATACGTCTCCCCCCCACAAGATTGCATTAAAGAACATGGCTTTTTCTGGAGGACACAATATATCCAAACTGGCACAGAAGAATAAGGGGCCCCAAATAGCCAAAGCCATATTGAAAAAGAAGAACAAAGTTGGTGGCCTCATAATTCCTGATCTTAATACTTATTACAAAACCACAATAATCAAAACAGCATGGTACCAGCACAAGGACAGATATAAAGACCAGTGGAATAGAACTGAGAGCTCAGAAATGAGCCCTCACATTTATGGCTAACTGATTTCTGACAAGGTGGCAAAGACCATTCAACTGGGGAAAAGCAGCCTGTTCAACAAATGGTATGGGGAAAACTGGAGCTCCATTTGCAAAACAATGAAGGTGGAACCCTATCTCATGCCTTATACAAAAATCAACTCAAAATGGATCAAAGACCTGAATACAAGAACAAGGACTATAAAACTCCTAGAATAAAATGCAGGGAAGCATCTTCAGGATCTTCTGTTAAGCAGTGGTTTCTTAGACTTTACACCCAAAGTATAAGCAACAAGAGAAAAAAAATAGATAAATGGGACCTCATCAAAATTAAAAACTTTTGAGCCTCAGAGGATGTTATCATGAAAGTAAAAAGACAACCTACAAAATGAAAGAAAATATTTGGAAATCAGATATCCGATAAGGGTTTAATATCCAGAATATATAAAGAAATCCTTCAACTCCACCACAAAAAGACAAATAATCCAATAAAAAGTAGGCAAAAGACTTGAATAGAAATTTCTCCAAAGAAGATACATAAATGGCCAAAAAGCACATGAAAATATGCTCGACATCATTAGCAAATCAAAACCACAAGGAGATAATATTTCATACCCATTAAAATGGCTGCTAGTAAAAAAACAAAATTACAATGTTGGAGAGGATGCAGAAAAATAGGAACACTCATTCATTGATGGTGGCAGTCACTGTGGAAGACTGGCAGTTCCTCAGAAAGCTAAGTAAAGATTTACCATATGACTTGGCAATCCCACTACTAGGTATATACCCAAAAGAATTGAAAGCAGGGACTCAAACAGATATTTGCACACCGATGTTCATAGTGGTATTATTTACAACAGCCAAAAGATGGAAGCAACCCAGTTGTCCAGCAACCAACGAACGGATTTAAAAAATGTGGTTTACACATACAGTGGAGTATTATTCAGCCATAAAAAGGAACGAAGTTCTGATGCGTGTGACATAGATAAACCTGGAAGACATCATGGTGAGTCATGTCAGACACAAAAGGACAATATTGTATGATCTCACTCATATGAAATAATTAGAATAAGCAACTCATAAAGTCAGAATCTAGAATATATGTTACCAGGGAATGGAATGGGGGTAGGGAATAGAAAGTTAAGGCTTGAAATATATAGGGCTCAAACACAGGCGTGCACACACACACACACACACACACACACACACAAATGTTCAGGTTTCCTATATAGGATAATGGACATGTTTTGATAGTGGATGATGGTGATGGCAGCACAAAATTATGAATTTAATTAACAGCACTTAATTAAACACTTGAATGTAGTTTAAAAAGGAGAATGTCAAAGTTGTATATATGGTACTAGAAAAAATTTTTTAATCCATGGAACTGCATAGCACAAACAGTTAAATCATGGATTTTAGTTAAAAATACAATCGTAAAAACGTGCTTTGATTAACTGTAACAAATGCACCATACCAATGTTAATAATTGGTGTTAAAAATAGGGTGGTATATGGAAATCCTGTATTTCATGCATGATTGTTCTGTAAACCCACAACTTCTCTAATTTAAAAAAAAGAATGGGGAAAAAAGTGGATGGAATTAACAAATTGGATGTCATCAAAATTTAAAAGCTCTGCTCTGCAAAAGATCCTGTGAAGAGGATAAAAACGCAAGTTACACCCTTGGAGAAAATATTTGCAATCCACATAACTGACAAAAGACTTATATCTACAATATATAAAGAATCCTCAAAGTGCAACAGTGAAAAAAACAGCAATCCAATTTTGAAATGGACAAAAGACATTAACTGATGTTTCACTGACAAATAAGCACATGCAAAGTAAAATAGATGTGTCTTCAGGTTTTGAAAAGCTCCTATCTTTATATCCAGCAATTCTACTTCCAGGGATTTCTCTGAAGGAAATAGAAACGTGCAAAAAAGATTTCAGTATCCAGAATGTTAACTGCAGCATTATTTACTTACAATAACAAAATAATTGAATCCTCGCTATTTCCAGCCACAAGGGATTAGTTGAGCAAATTGTGTTTCACCCACATGTAGCTAGAATAGAAACCCCCACGAGGGCAGGGATCGCGTTTGGGCACCATTGTACCCCAAATGCCCAGAATGAGCTTCAGTAAATATTACCAAGTTGATCTGAAGTGAATGATGAGACACCAGGCCCCAGAGAAAACTGTGACATGGGAAAATTTTCACAATATATTAAGGGAAAAAAAGAAACAGATTGCAAGACTATACATACATCATGGCCACAGTTTTGTTTTAAGGAGAAGAAATGTGCATATGTTTGCATATTAAAAGACTAATGAAAATAAACGCAGAGCAGCAATGGCTATCTTGGGCTAATGGGATCTTAGGCGATTTTTCCTTCCTTTTCTTTTCCCTTCTTTCACTTCTTTTGTGTTTGTGTGGGTGTTCTTTTCTATATTTTCCAAATATTCTGCAGAGAACACTGATCCCTTTTTACAAACAGAAAATAAAACATTGGTCTTTAAAAGTAGTTTGGGGTCCTCTGGGATCCATACTGAGTGACGCCACCTGCCCCCCTGCCCCCAGCACCCCGGCCCACGTCAGCGGCCCCGACTACCGTCATTCAGACAGCATCTTCAGGATCTTTCCCATAAACTATTTTTTACTCCTGTTTACTCAATATTCTTCTTTAAATTGACTCTCTTTTATTTAAAGAAATTTATTTGGAAGGGATGTTCATCACTACCAAAAGGAGTACTCGGTATCACCTGTCACAAATAAAATGTAGCTATAGAAATTCATCCCATTTTTTAGAAATGTAACGTGATTTAGCTCTGCTGGATAATATCGCCTGCGGAGCAAAGTTCTGAGTCCAAGGCCTGCTTTCCCTTTGTTAGGAAAGGGAGGTTAGCAAATGTGAGAGAGGCACGCAGTAAACACATATTCGCACCCGGTAAGTCTTTCTCTTAGCCGTAATCAGCAGGCTTGACAGTGGATTGAAGGACGATTGACATCTGATCCAATGGCATTTATTATGACATCCCCGTAGCACCTGAGAGCATCTCATGAGCCACCAGCGCTACACATCCCACACTTTGGAGCTCACAGGGCTTGACAGATGAGCCTGGAGAGAGCTCTGGAGCGGATCCACCTCTGTTACCCACGTGGGCCAACAGCCAGCCCTCCCCAGGTGTGGAGAGGCAGCAGCGGGAGGCCCAGAGACCAAGAAGGCCCCTGACCTTCATCAGGCCCTGGGGACTCCAGAAGCTTCTTAGACCTCAGTGTTGTGGGCGTGGAGTGCTGGCGAGCTCCCGCCTCTCCCTAGCCCCGTAAAGGTATAAGATATTCTCTTCCGAAATGCTGGATGAGAAGATCAGGGGTGAATGATTTGCAGTCATGTTTGCTAGTTACAGAACCAGGAAAAATGATCCATTTCTGCCTAGAGCACTATCAAGAGGAAATGCACGGGCTCCATTACCGTTGGAAGCATCCATATGAAATCATGGAACTCGTGATGGCTTTGTCTGGGAAACTGTTCCTTTCTGATCGGAAGTTCTATAACACATGAATTTAATTCTAAACAGTGTTACCAATAGACCCAAATGATTTACATTTTAAGCCATCTTCTTTCATTATCTCATATCTTGTCAGGTAGCAAAAGATGGATTTTACGGGCTTCTATGATGAGAAATGATTAACGCCTCTAAATGGGAGTTCTTTCCCCTCCAGCTGTTCTGGCTTGTGGCCCCATCCCTGAGTCCTGCTTCAGTGGGCACAGCTGAGAGCCGAGGTCAAAGAAAGGGCTGTGGATGGATGGGCCTGGGATTCCAAACTTTTCATATGTTGGATCTAAACAGGGAAAATGTTTCTGGTTAGGACATTGACCAACATTTGGTCCCAAACATTCTCTCCCATTGAGAAAGACAGAGAGAGGGGGAGAGCGAGAGAGAGAGCAAGGGAGAGCAAGAGAGCGAGAGAAAGAAGGAGGGAGAGAGAGATGTTATCCATTAATAATGACATAGCCTGTTACAAAATCTTGAAAATATGTAAGAGAATGGGCTTGGCTTTAACCTGCCAAGACATGGGCATGGGGCTGTGGGGATGTTGATCCCCAAGCAAAAGCAAATTTGGGATTTTGTAACTGTTGGTGCTGTAATAAGTCATCTCAATGCTAGGGGTAAATGAGGCCAGACAGTCTCTCGTTCTGCTTTGGAATTGCCTTTGATTCATTCTTTCCAGAGGCACCCACCCAGACAACCAGTTCAGAAATACCATGAAGACAAGGTTGCTGGATGAACTGCAAAGGGGAAAGGCTTCTGGAAACCTCTGCTCACACACCAAAATCGGATGGAACATTCCTTGAGGGGCAGTTTTCATCTCCGGTTTCCTGCAGTTTGCTTCCGCACCTTTGGTCAAAGGAAGAGGACTTCCTTTGGGAACGATGGCTTGAGGAAGACCTTTGGATCGAATGGTTGGATCAGAGGCTGAGTCACCAAGAAGGAAAACACAGAACGAGCTGTGCCTGGGGCTGCCCCACACACAAGTGGCACCCAAATCGTAGCCCGAGATCCCAACCCAAAAGTTTAAAAAAAAAAAAGGAAACAACATAAAATGCAAGAAACTCAAGGGCTCTGATTTATGAATTTTAGGCAAAATGAGCCTTAGGGAAATCATCTTTGCAGCTTTAGGGATCCCCTGCCCTTTAGGACGAAGTGGGTGCCCTCTTGCATAACCTCTTGGGTAACCTCAGAGGTGCTTCCCAAAAAGAACCAACTGCAAAGAGGGAGACAAGAAAGCAAACTGAGCTGCAGAATGTGAAATGGCCTCCACTCAGGGAAGGAGCAGCGACGTCCTTGAGGCAGGGCTGTGGTTACCCTGAGCCTCCCAGAAAGCCTCTCCCTCCCCTTACAGTTCATAGTATCTTCGGAATCAAGGCTACAAACTGCATGAATAGTGAGTAATTCAATTAACGCTATAGTCTGAGATGAAAAAAGGGCCATTTTGCTAGCTCTAGCGGAGCACTAGTTTAACCCTGGTGCTCAGGAAATTCCCAGGCCAGACAGCATATTAAACCAGCTCTTCAACTTAGAACAATTACTGTCATTTATCAGCCTGAATAGCAATAATGCACAAATCGACAGCTTTCAGGAGGCAAAAAGCTAGCTAGGTGTAATGATATGCAAAGCCACAGCACTCTACATTTTGAACTGTCTCCATCCCATCAATACATCTCCTACTACCTACAATTTATCAATACAAATGTGGTGCCCAAGGAAGGCAAGACCAAGAAGATAAATATGAATGGGGTGAGGGGAAAAAAAGGCTCAGGAATGTTTGAATTTTAAAATGATGAAGTGCAGACCACATTCTTAAAGCATTTTACATGCAATGACCTGATCACATCAAGTTCTCTTCTGAAAGAGGAAACAGAATAAGGAGATTTTTCTGTCCCAAGGTTGCAGACAATTGCAGCTTTCATGTCTTTTCCTTTCCCCACACCACTGTCTTTAGCAAAAGAGTGTGATCATTTATGGTGTTAATAAAATTAATAATGATGAAACTAACCACAGTGATTGGATTTGCAAAGAGCCTTTTTCTTCATGACTTTCACATCTATTGTTTCATTTTCATTTCATAATATCTGTGAGAGGCAAGAAGATAAATACTATTATTGTACCTGTTTTGAATGAAGGGGAAACTGAGGCACAAGGTGAGTTTGAGATTGACCCTCCAGATCAGTCAGGCACTGGCAGGGCCAGGGTCTGATCCTCCGAAGTCACAGCAGGCATGCCCGGGGTGACGCAAGGCTGGACGTCCAGTGTTCTGCAAGAACTCCAGAGCACAGAGGAGCAGGCATGGATGCTGAGTGGGAGCCATGGAGGGGGGACACAGGGGGTTGACAACCAAACAGAATTTCAAGTCTACATCACATATTGAGTGCCTACTGTATGCCAGGATGGAGATGGTGCCAATGCCAGTATTGACCCCCACCCTACTCATGGTCCAGCTCCCACATCCCCACCTGTCTCCATCACACACTGCCATTTTGTTGGGCAACATCATTTAGCCCAATAGAGTAAATGTACTTTACATTGGGGAAGCTGAGCTTCTATTCAACGTGGAAAAGGTTCCTACAAAGACCATGGGAATAGAAGCCATAAGTATAGGATCCCAAGGTAGTTCTTGATGCAAGGACCTCCCAGCAGGGCACCTTCAGGAATTCTGAGGATTGTTTGTCACTGTAGCCATTTTCATTCTACACCTTCCAATCATTTCCACATACCTACTTAGGGCCCCCTAAAAGTTCCCTCACAGTTTCTCCTCATCTCAGCCCTGAATGGTTATAATGGTCTTTAACTCTGGTGTGTAAACTGTTGGCCTTTAGGCAATATTTTTTAACCAATTTAAAAAGGAATATAGTGATTGGTGGTTAAGATTTAGGGGTTTTGTTTGTTTTAAATGTTTTTTTTTATTCCGCTTATCTTTATTTCCTATTGAAATACCTACCTAATTTAAAATCACACACAACAAATAAAATGATTGTATCTTATAAAAGCACTGAGATAATCATTTGGTGAAACGACACCCTATGCCTCAATTTTTCAAAGAGTAGAGAAAAGCTCTGAACAGATTCTCATTTTCTGACATCAAATAAGAATGTGGGTTCATTTCCCTCCCTTGATAAGAAATCACACCTTGCTCTTACTATTAAATTAGAATATCCTCTCCTCTTCTCTGAAAGTTGGCTGCTTTACAATAAATACATAAATCAAAGAGGCATGGAATCCAGACGCCAATTGGCAGACGGCACTATGAAATAAGCACCGGGGACACGGGCGTGCGGAAGTGTTACAACCTGTTCCAATCTGCTCCCTGTTCTCCCCATAACAAAAGAGGAAAAGAGTCCAAACCCTCCTACACACACGCACACACAAAGCAAGGTTTAGGAGGTTTAAATAGAGCTAAAGCTGCTACGGAGAGCCACCCAACTGCTCAGGGCACGAGTCTCTCACTCTGACGGCTGAGCTGCCATATTTGCCGCATCTTGCCAACAGAAGACGGTGTGAACTTGTCACGCGACTGCTGAGGAGTTTGGAGAAAGCTGGGGTTTTGCCAGCATTGTTACCATCATCATCATCAGGACAAGGAAATGTGTAAGCACTTGAGCTTAGAATTTTTCTCAACAGCCCTGGGAGAGTGATCCCTAGAATTATCTTCATCCTTCCTGTGGCAACATAGATCTAGGACTCCAGATGAGGCAGAGACTGTGGGTGTATAGTCTGGGTTGCAAATGACAGAATATCCAACTGAAGAAGGTGTGAGGCTAGAGAATGTTTGGGCTCATTTGAGCAAAAGATCCAAAGGGCTCTGACGGGCAGCCACAGAGCCGCCGCCACGCAGCCTGCTGGGGCAGCCCCTTCCCGGATCTGCCTGGTGCCCTTGCAGCCCGAGGCTCCTGTCAAAGCAAAACGGAAGCTGGCGGAAGGCGAGTGCAAACCGAGGCCTCAGGACTGAGACTCATCGCCCCAGGCCGCGCGGGCTAGGGGCATGCGCACTAGCCTGAACCAATCACTGCAGCCACAGCGATGGGCTGCCCTGATTGGCTTAGGCTGGGTCACGTGCCCATCCCTGGCGCATGCGGGCGAAAGCTTCACCCGAAGCGTGTGCACTTAGGGAAGTGACGTTTGACTCCTACCCAGGAAAACAGGGAGGAGTGGATGTCGGGTGATAGAATGCAACAGATGCCCGCTTCAAAGCAGCGCAGGACTCAGTGTTTAGTAAGATCAAAAAACTACAATTATGTTGCCCAAGATATCCTGCCCATAGTTCATGCCCGGTTTGAGTAGAGAATGTATTTGCATTCTTGTGTTGCATGCCCTGTACCTTTCAGCATCTGATTGTATATGGCCCCTGCAAAACCAGAATCTGACGGAGTCACAAAAAATGATTCCTGAAGGCTTTTCCATCCACTGTGTCCAGAATTTTAATAGCTGCCATATTGAGTTGTATAATTCGGGCCAGAAGATAAAACTCCCCTGGTCCAAAACTGGAGCAATGAGGTGAGTTGCAAAACCAAGACACTGGTACTTTATATATTTTTAAAATTCTAATTAAGATTACAAATCAGATTAAGTAATTGCTTTTATAAGAGATAAACAGGCAGCTACACCAAGATTTTTTAAAGAAACCACTTAGTTTCAACTTCAGTACCTTCTTTCTATGCATTTGTTAAACTTTATTTGTTGAAACAAGGCATATAGATGGACAAATGCACCTGCGTTCCATTATCCCAAAGTAAACATATTCAAGTAATACTACTGAGGTCAAGAAATAGAACAATGTCAGTGTCCCCAAAAGCCCCTTGGGGGACCCCTGCCAACCTGTACCTCTATCCTTCTCCCCAAAGCTAACTACCATCCTGACTTCAAACACATAGGTGAATTTTCCCTATTTTTTCAACTTTATGTAAAGGGATGCATACAACATAATCTTTTGTGCCTGGGTTCTTTCTCTTTTTCAAAAAAGACTTACCCATGTTGTTATAAGCAGTAGTATTTCATTCATTTTCATTGCTGCTTAATATTCCATTGTGTAAATATTCCACAATAGATGCCATTTGGATTGCTGTTGTGGACATTCTTTTACATGTGCACATATTTCTGATGGGTTTGCATCTAGGAGGGGAACTGTTGAAGCAAATATTCACTCTACTAGATAAAGGTAAACAATTCCAAAGTGGATGAACCAATCTGAACTCCCAGGAGCAGTGCTATCTCCGTGAACACCTTAAACTACAGATTATTACTGCCTCAATTGGTTCAGCTCTGTTCTTAACCATGACCCAACTAAAGGAGACCATGCATAAAGCTTTGGAAGCAGCCAGAGCTCAGTTTAAATCCCGGCTTCATCACTGTCTAGCTGTGAGTGCTGCTTTGGAGAATTTCACTCAGCCTCAGATTCCTGATCTGTGAAGACACCATAATCATAATGTTCTTGTAAGAATCAAATTGGATTTTAGAAGCAAAAGTGATTTGCAAACTGTAAAACCAGACACCCGTGGTAGGGATTAGAGAGAAACATTGGGTCCTTTTGGCCAATATTACAGTCACCTGGTATTAAGATAGAAATCTCCCAGTAGCATTAGAAGTGTAGAGGACATCAAGTTAGAAAGACCTGGGTTAAAGTATTCTCCCAAGTTCTTACTGTATGACCTTTGAGGACTTGCTTAATTTCCCTGATCCTCAGTTTTTTCATCTATAAAATGATAATAGTAAAACTTCCCATATAGGGTTGTTGTGAGGATAAAAATCCATAATATCTGGGGAAAAAAAGAGTGAGAGAGAGAGCAAGAGAAAAAGAGTGCGTGAGAGAGAGAAAAAAAAATCTGTGTTGATTCCATAGCCTGGCACCTAGCAAGTGCTCAAAAAATTGACTCTCTTCATTAGTGTATTGGTTTCCTGTGGCTGCTGTAACACTTTACTACAAACTGAGTGGCTTAAAACCATAGAAATTTATTCTCCCACATTTCTGGAGACCAAAAGTCTGAAATCAAGGGTTGTTTCCTTCTGGAGACTCTGAGGGAGAATCTGTTCTTTCTTCCAGCTTCTGGTGGTTGCCAGCCATCCTTGGCTGGTAACTGCTTCACTCCAGTCTCTGCCTCCACATGATGACATGGTCTCCTCCTCTATGTGTCTCTTCTGTGTCTCTGTGTCCAAATCACCCCCTCTCTTCTCTCATAAAGAACCAGACACTGGCTTAGGACCCACTCTAATGCAATTTATAAGTTCATCTTAACTTGACCACACCTTTAAATACCCTAAGTCCAAATAAAGTCACATATACAGGACTTGAACATATCTTTTGGGGGGGGACACAATAAAACCTGCTGAAATTAGTAAAGGTCTAGGAAATATGACTTTTTGATTAACACCAAATATGAAAGCCATCTGATACCATGATTCCTTTATACTGATACTCTTATCTTTCATAATGAGGGTTTGTTCTGTGGAAAATTGTCAACAGATAAAATATGACTTTCATGCCTTAAGATCCCTCTTTTCTGTTTTCTTCCTTCTCTAGACATTCAGGGACTCAACATACCCAGGACATCTGCCATCTACCCCCTCCCTAATAAATGTTTCCTATCAGGAAAGAGTGAAATGCCAGCATTAGATATGACAGTCACAGAATTTCAGAGCTAGAAGTGACATGAGGGCATCCAACACATTCAATTCATTTTATAGATAGTGAAGTTGAAGCCAGAAATCTGAGGTAACACAGTTGGTTAGTGGAAGAGCCAGGGATAGGGCGCTGAGCTGACAACCAGCCCTGAAAACAAGCCCAGGGTTCATCCTTTGGTGGCTTAGTATAAATGTTCATCTGAATCTCCAATTGTAAATAAAAGACCTGGTTCTACATTAAAAGCTTTTCAAGTATCAGAGACAGAGTTAAACCACATCCAGTATATCCGTAAATTAAAAAGGCCCTAAAATTTAAAGCACAGACATAGAAAAAAAACCATCAGCATTTATATTTCAAATAACATCTTCTCTTAAAAGAAAAATTGGAGAACTTCTGCTACCAGCCATGACAGAATAACTGATATGAGACTTGCCCTCCTGCCAAAAGCAACTATAAAACTAGACAAAATATATGAGGCAACTGTTTTCAGGCATTGAACAGCAGACAGTGCAGTACTGTCATCTTTGAGAGAAGGCACACACATGAGGTGAGCTCCAGTATTGACCTGGCTTTCTGGCAAGGGCAACTTAATGCCATGGCACAAGGAAGAGGAGCCCAAATGGAGCAGTAGTTACACTCAATTGAAGAGGGAGAGATTAGAGTTCCAGATTGCTGAATTGGCTGAATCATGTGGAGCTGGATAATAAAGATAAGGGACCATCACAGCAAAGGGCTCCAGAAGTCTGGTTGGGGGTTTACCATGGCACCTTGGCTAAGAGTTGGGATGTGCATGCACAGGATGGGATTCCAGGAGGCCTAGCAGATGTCTCTCACTCTGAGGGTGACACGGTGATATCAGAATTTTGCACTGCTACAAGTGTTAGAGTTCCAGCCATTGCAGGGTAGAGAAACTTCACTAAATGCCCTGAGCCTCCAGTTGAGATCGCAGAAAGTCCACGTCTTCAGATTAAGGACTGTGGTCCAAAGAGGAGGCCACAATATAAGGCAAATTTAAAAATCAAAACACATCCCAAAAGCAAATAAAATGACTCATTTTATTGCCTGCCAGAGCACAACTTAAAACTCTTTAAAGAAAAATGATCTAATATGGAATCCCTACTGTGTATCATCCACAATGTCCACAATACACTCAAAAACTGCTATACATGAAAAGAAGCATAAAAATGTGATCCATTTAGAAAAAGAAGTATTACATAGAAACTGGCCCCAACAGGACCCACCTGTTGAAATTAGCAGAAAAAAGATCTTCCCAGCATCTTTATAAATGTGTTAAAGGAATTAAAAGAAAACATAATCTTAATAAGTGAACACAGAGACATTGAAAATATAAAAAAGAAATTCTGAAACTGAAAGGTAAAATACCTGAAATGAGAGCCTATGAACTTAACAGAAAGTTGGAGACTGCAGAAGAAAGAGTTAGTGAACTTGAAGACAGATCAATAGAAATTATGCAATCTGAAGGACAGAGAAAAATATTGAGGAAAAAAATGAACAGAGCTTCAGGTACCTGTAGAGAAACCTGTAAGCACTCTAACATATATGTAATTGGAGTCCCAGAAGGAGACAGAAGAGAGAAGACAGAAAAAAAATTTAAATGAATTACCACAAAAGTTTTCCCAAATTTTGTAGAAAGCATGAGCTCATACAGCCAAGCAGATAAGTGAATCCCAAAGGGGATAAATACAACAAGAATCATACCTAGACCACACGAAAGTCAAACTTCTGAAAACTAAATATTAAGAAACAATCTTAAAACTAGTCAATTAACAAAGATACATAGCATTCAGGGGAACAATATTATGAGCATCAGATATTTTCTCATTAGATGGGAACTTGATCTACAAGGAGTGAACACTATCAATATGGTAAATACGTGGATAAATATAAAAGACCCATTTGTCCTTTTCATTTCTTTGTAAGACAACAGTCTAAGGCAAAAAATAATAACACTATATTCTTGGGTTTATTAAATATCATTAAAGATATATGACACTAATATAACAAAGGATAAGAAAGTTAGTGGATTGTACTGTTGTAAGAGTCTTACACTTTATATGAAGTGGCACAATATTAACTCCAAACAGATTGGGTTGAGTTAAAACTTTGCATTGTAACCCCTAAAGGAATCAATTTTTAAAAAATACAAAGAGGTAGAATTTTTGTATTAAAATGAATAAAAAGGAAAATTAAAAGAGACACTAAAATATACTACAATAATACAGAAGTATCCAGGAGAGAAGAAAAAATCAATGCAGATCAGATAAAACAACTAGAAAACAAAATGCAAGGTGTAGGCTACCAGTTATTAAATTAAATATAATGTACTACACTCTCCAATCAAAAAGAACAAACTCTCAGACTAGATTTCTAAAGTAATAACCAATTATATGTTATCTACAAGAGATACTTTAAATGAAAATAAAGAGGTTAAATGCAAAAGATGGAAAAAAGACAATAACCCAACAGAAAAGCTAGTTTGACTATACTAATATGAGAAAAATTAGATTTCAGAACAAAGAATATAACCATATATAGAGAAGGACACCTCACAGTGATAGTGAATTTAAAGTGATAAATGGACAACTTTGTAGGAAAACATAAAAATCCAAAACGTGTATGTACTAAATAAAAGAGTTTCAAAATACATGGAGCAGGTGACATCATCAACATGATGACATAAACAGCTACTGAAAACTCTCCAGAGATTCAAAAAAAAAGATGGACAATTCTGAATTGTTTGAAACTCTGGAGGAGGATCTAAACTGGAGAAGACCCTGCAGATGCTAAATTGTAGAAAGAGAAGAAACATCGGGGAGGAACCTACCATCCCAGACCAGCTGGTCCTCTTCCCTCCCCCTCACTCAGGCTCAGTCCAGGAAAGGCACAGAATCAGCAGGTGGGAACCCTCCCACCAGGGACACAGATTTTAAAATCTCTCACAATAGTCTGTTTTTTTCTTTTCTCTCAGTGTTGCTCAATAAGTATTTATTGAATGAATGAGTGAATAAAAGAATTACTAAATGAAAAAAAAAAAATCTCTCACAGCAGTGAGACAGACCCCCACTGTTGGAAGACCAGGGAACAGGGGAGGACATTTCAAGGCCCAGCTCAGTGAGGGACAAAGACTGAGAAAACAAGGATAGAGACTGCATTTCCAACCCTGGGTCTGAAAACCCTTCCCCTACCCTTGTAGGAAGCAGCAACTGGCAGTCATTTCCCTGCCATGGTGATGGCTGGAGTATTGGGTCACCTGAGGGAGTACTTTCCACAGATGGAGCACCACATCGAGCCAGATTTTGGCTGAAAAAGTGAGGGCATAGGAATCCCGCAGTTCCAGCTCACCTGTGTAGATGCAGCCTGTGCTCAGAGGCGAAGCAGCTTCTGAGGACAATTAAGTTATTGAACAGTGCCATCTGCTTGACACTCCAGAAAGTGCAATGGAATACTGACAAATGGCCAGCAAGAGAAACAAAGAAATATAGAGACCAAAGAAAACCCAAGGCAAAAGAGAGAAAACAACCTCCAGAATAAACTAATCAAGAAAATCAGATGCTTAGACAGCAAAAAATCATGAGCCACACCAGGAAACATGAAGATATGGCCCAGGCAAAGGAACAAGCTAACACCTCAACTGAGATTCAAGAGTTGAAACAACTAATTAAAGATGTTCAAACAAATCTTCAAAATCAAATCATTAAGTTGAAAGAAAATGTAACAAAGATGAAAGATATAAAGAAGACACTGGGTGACCATAAGGAAGAACTTGTAAGCTTGAAAAAAAATGGCAGAACTTAAAGGGGATAAAAGGAAAAATAGAAGAGATGAAAAACACAGTGGAGACATACAACAGCAGACTTGGAGAGGCAGAAGAAAGGATTAGTGAACTAGAGGACAGATCATCTGAAATCCTACACACAAAAGAAGAGATAGGGAAACGACTGGAAAAATATGAGCCAGTGCTCAGGGAACTGAGTGACAACATGAAGTGCATGACTATATGTGTTACAGGAGTCTCAGAAGGAGAAGAGAAGGGAAAAGTAGCAGAAGGAATAATAGAAGAAATAATCAATGAAAATTTCTCAACTCTTATGAAAGACATAAAATTACAGGTCCAAGAAGTGCAGCCTATCCCAAACAAAATTAATCCAAATAGACCTACTCCAAAACACTTATCAATCAGACTGTCAAATGTCAAAGACAAAGAGAGAATTCTGAAAGCAGCAACAGAAAAGCAATCCATCACATACAAGGGAAACTCAATAAGACTAAGTGTGGATCTCACAACAGAAACCATGAAGGTGAGAATACAGTGGTATGATATATTCAAGATACTGAAAGACAAAAACTGCCAACCAAGAATCTTATATCCAGCAAAACTGTCCTTTGAAAATGAGGGAGAGTTTGAAATATTTACAGATAAACAGACACTGAGAGAGTTTGTGAACAGGAGACATCCTCTACAGGAAATACTAAAGTGTGTGCTACAGACAGATAGGAAAAGACAGGAGAGAGAGGTTTGGAAAAAAGTGTAGAAATGAAGATATCAGGAGATAGAAAGAGGGTAGAGATCAGGCATTTAATGTCAAAGGAGTATAGAATGTTCTAGATGACTGATTTTGTAGATCTAGAAATGGAGAGCACAATACTGTGTGATGGTAGCACAACACTGTAAGTACACTGAGAAAAAGATGACTGTGAATATGGTTGAAAGAGGAAGGTTAGGGGTATGACACCAGAAGGAAAGACAAAAGACAAAGACTGGGACTGTGTAACTTAGTAAAACCTAGAGTGGTCAATGAGTGTGATTAAATGTAAAAATATAAGAATGTTTTTGCATGAGGGAGTAGCAAAAAGGAATGAAGTTATGGGGTATGCAACAAAGTGAATGGACCGTTAGGAAAGTAGGTTGAGTGAAATAAACCAGAAATGAAAAGACAAACATTATAACACCTCATTAATATGGACTAATAACAATGTGTAAACTCTGAGAATTGAAACTTGGAGCATGGGTCATAAGGGGAAGACTTATGTAAAAGTTCCTAGATTGTAAACTCTTACAGCAGTCACATTTATACATGAGTTGTAACACTTATTTCTAAATTTTAAGATTCTGAGCTGTTTGTATGTGACATGGTCAGTCCCTGGAGCTTTGGGTGACTGCAGCTGTGTGTCAGCATTGCCCCATTAATCAACTGTTAAAGAGGCTGAAAAGGAGATCAGACCTCAATTGGAGATATGAATGAAATGCACTTGATTGAGATTGGGGTAAATCAGACTAAAAGGTAGAGGATGATATTAGCCATTTTAAAACTTTGGTTTCTGTGTGGGACCAAAGGAAGAGATGGTCATATGGTATGAAATCTATATTTTCTGTAGCACACTATATAATTTAACTTGTATGGTCACTTTACTCAAATGCCATAATTACATGGAACCTTGACTAGAGAGTGAAAACTTGTTTGTACAGGTTAGCATGAAGCCCCAATACAACACAGAGTAATTTGGACAGAGAATAAAAAGTATTTGCAAAGCCCCCTTGAGGGACTGTGGAAAACTGTGGAAATATTAAACTTCCCCAGATGGGGAATTCCTGATCTTCTCACAAGCATTGGGAACCACCAGCTTAGTAGGCCAAGCCCTCAATCTTGGGGCTTGCTCTTATGAAGCTTGTTAATGCAAAGGGGAGGCTAAGCC
>PVKY010001251.1:0-33891 GCA_004027775.1 Bradypus variegatus
AAGTTGGATCCCCACCTCACACCACACGCCAAGATCAACTCCAAATGCATCAAGGTCTAAATATACGAGCTCTTAGAACTATACAATTCTTAAAAGTAACAGCGAGGCAAATCCTCATGACCTGAGATCCAGCAGTTGGGTCTTTATTTGACACCAAAAGCACAAGCAACAAAAGAAATAGGTAAATTTCATTGCATCAAAATTAAAAACTTATGTATGCACTGAAGGAAATTAACAAGGAAAGTGAGAAAATAACCTACAGAATGGGAGAAACTAGTTGCAAACCATGCATTGGATAAGGGCTCAATATCCTGAATATTAAAGAACTTTTATAATGCAACAACAAAAAGGTAGTCGACCCAATTAATATACGGGCAAAGGACTTGAATAGACATTTCTCCAAAGAGACACAAATGACCAGTAAGCACAAGAAAAGGGAATGCAAATAACAAATAAATGCAATAAGGGAAATGCAAAGCAACACAATGAGATACCATTTCACACCCACAAGAATGGTTATTAAAAAATAAACAGAAAACAGCATGTGGAGAAGACACAAATTGGAACTCGAGTGCGTTGCTGGTTGGAATAGGAAATGGTGCACTCCCTGTGGAAAGCAATACGGCAGCGCCTCAAAAAGTTAAATACAGCGTTACCATTTGACCCAGCAATCCCATGTCTAGGATATACTCAGAGAGAGTGAAAACAGGGTGGCAAACAGACCTGTACACAAATGTTCATGGCAGCGTTATTCACAAGCCAAAACCTGGAAATAACCTGTGTCCGTCAACAGATGAATGAACAAACAAAATGTGGTGCACACATACAACAGAGTATTATTTGGTCATTAAAAAAATGAAGTCCTGAAACAAGGGTTTAATGTGGAAGAACCTTGAAAATGTTACGCTCAGCAAAATAAGCAAAACACAAGGACACTGCATGATGTCACGTACAAGAGATGACCGTCCATAGCCAATACGCAGAGATGGAAACAGCAGAGGCTACTGTGGGGGGGGGGGTTAGGAGCTTGTCTTTAATCCAAAATCATGAAACCTCTGAGTCAAGATATAAGCAGCTGTTTTTGTTCATTACATCAAAATATAAAAATATAAAAACCCCAACAGTCCCCAGGTCGGCTGAGGTGACCCCCGAGGGTGGAGCCCGGCAATGGGACACCTGCTCCCTGGGTTTGTCACCTGGGGAGGGGTCCAGGTGCTCGCTGGCTCTGTGGGGAGCGGAGTGAGCCCTGGGGCCCCGGCTCCCGGACTGGGCGTCACGGCTGTGGGGCCTGCTGGGCTTGGTCTCGAGGGTCAGCAGGTCGGGCCCTAGGGGCCGTGGCGCAGGTGGGACTGAGGGTGGCCTGGCTTTCTTTCAGGGAGTGAGGCTCCCACCCAGGGGAAGGTGCTGGGACACGTGGAGGCCACTCGCTTTAGATCTCCCACTGCCTGGGACTGGCTTTCGCAACAGGCTGGCTGGGCCCCTGGGCATCCCCGGCAGCGCCGATGGGCGCTGGGGTTGGGGAATGCAGCAGACAGACGGGCAGCAGACAGACACACAGCTCTCTCCCTGGGCCTCTCTGCTGGCTGTCCTGGCTCTCTGTAGTGACCCTTCCACCTGGCACCTAACCGAGCACGTTTCTGGATGGGCAGCTTCCCACCGCCTTCAGGGTGCAGTGAACCGGGGTGGGGGTGGGCCCTGGGAAGGGGGGTGGCGAGCCAGGGTGGCTCCTTTCCCTCCAGCTGAGGCGCCTTCTGACAGCGCAGCACCTCAAAGCCACTGCAAGGGCAGGGGCCCGCCCGGCGCTGTGGGGTACGCTGCTGTGGGGGTCCCAGCCCGGGTGTGGGGTTGGGGCTGCTGGAGCTCCCCGAGCCCGACGGGGTGCGGAGCAGCCGCACCCGAGGCAGGAGGCTGGGGTGGCTCCAGAGGCCGTGGCAGGGCCGGGTGCCACCTGTGCCCGAGCACAGACAGCTTTAAAGGCCCTGCTGAGTTGAGCCACCTCCCAGGCCATCCGGCTGTCCTAGCAGCTCGGGCCCAGGGACTTGGTCCCAGGTGTCCCACGCACACCTTCCGCACTGACCGTGTAGGAGCATGAGGATGGGGGCAGGTGAGGAGCAAAGGCCACCTGCAGGGTCCGTGCCGGGCCGCCGGGCATTGCCTCCTCACCGCGGGCACGGTCCACCATCAGCCTCATCAGGACCTGGTTGGCCCAGGTTAGCCCGAGGGCCGGGGATGTCCGCTCGCCACAGAACCTGAGGGTGGAGACGTGAGGCCGTCACCTTGTTCATGCCCCCACCAGCCCAGCGCTCGGTACAGGACCCCCCACACCCCCGTGCCTGGCACTCACCCCGGCGGCCCAGGCACCTGCTCCTCTGCAGCCTCCGTCACCTGCAAGGGCCGAGCAGGGTGCTAGGGTGGGCGGGTGGGAAGGTAGGCGGCCCCGAGCTAGGCCCCTTGGCCTGGGCTACTGATGGGTGGCCCCGGAGCGACACTGAGACTTCATGGGGAACGAGGGGCCCCAGGGTCACCGCCCCCCACCCCACATGGCTCTGGCCCCCTGTCCTCTGAGCCAGCCAGAAGTGTGGGTCTGGGGTGTGCAAGGGGCCCCCCACCTGGTTCACGCAGAGCACCGGGCTCCGGAAGGTGCTGCTCAGGCGGCGCAGTGTGGCCCCGAGCGACCGCAGGCTCCGGGCCCTGGTGCCGGGGTCCGAGCTGTCCCACTCGCAGCGGAAGGGGGCTGCCACCGAGTCGATGACCACCAGGCGGGCCCTTCCCTGCCCCAGCAGGACGGGGACCCTGCTGCCCACACACTCCAGCAGGGCATCCTGGGGGACGACGGGCAGAGCAGGGTGTCAGGGCCATGGCCACGGGGGCAGGAACCAGACCAGACCCCCGGAGGCGGGCACATGGGGGATGCGAGCTGCCGACAGGCATCGAAGCCCTCACATGACCAGCTCCCCATAAGGCACTGAGCTGACCTCGTGCTTTCCTCATCCGGGCCCCTGGCTCCCTCCGCTCTCCCCACCAAGGGGGCCACCCAGCAGTGACGCCCCAGGACACCCGCTGCCTGATGCAGCCCTCGCTGTGGACCCTCTTCCCTGCCCCATCCCTGGTGGTGGGCCCTGGGTGGGCACCCAACCCCCTCACGTCCTGCCCACCCCGCCACCTCGGTCCTTGCTGAATCAGGCCCCTCCTGCCGCGGCTTTGCCGCCCTGGGGCCATCATGGGCCCCAGCGGTCCCCGCACCGGGCAACGGGCCCCACCCACGGCCAGGACTGGCCACCCATGGCCAGTGCAGGCGTCTCACCCAACACAGCCAGGGCGAGGCTGCTTGTGCCGGGGGGCTGGGTGGGAGCCCAGGCCGCAGATCCTCGGCTCACGGGAGAAGGGCTCCCCTTCTCCTGCCCTGGGCCAGCCCCTCCAGCTCCCCAAGGCCACGGGGTGGAAACGGGGCACGTGCCCCCCAGCCCGAGCCCTGCAGCTGCGCAGCACAGGGCTGCCCGTCCCCACCCAGACATCTCAGAGGTGGATGCCCACAGCCAGTCCCCCACGAAGGCCACTTCTCTGTCCCCTCAGGGCGTCTCCAGGAGAGCCTATTTTCGTGGAAAATGACAGCAGCAGCAGTGGCCTGGAAGATTCCAGCGTGAATGTGAGTCCCTGCACCCCACCCTAACCCTTCTCAGAGTGGAGGGTGGCCGGGGGCCCCAGCTGGATGGTCAGGGCAGGCGGGGACTGCTGGCCAGGCTGGGACGCATCCCTGACGCGGGGGGCAGCACATGGGCCCAGCTCTGACACCCCCTCTTCTCTCGCAGTGAGGCCCCCATGGGCCCCCTGCTCCAGGACACCTGCCAGCAAGGCCTAGAGTGGCTCTGGGGTCCCGAGCTCGTCCACCCCGGGGAGCACACACCAGCACCAAGCCTGTGGGGCCCCGGGGGACTGGGCAGGCGCAGCGGACGGGCCCCGTGACCCCAGCCCACGCCTCGGAGGGCCCCCGCTCAGCCGCCAAGGGCAGCCGCCCCTCTCTCAGGCCCCACTGGGGGCCCCCCGGCCCCGTGCCATGCCTCGTTTCTCAACGTGCTGTTGACCGAGTTGTAATAACATATTTTATTGTAAATGTTTTAAAATTAAAGTTTATATGCCTCACCCTTTACTTGAGCTTCTCTTTACAGCAGTTCTCAGAAGTGGGGGGCGGCTGAGGGCTCCGGGAGGGGGGCCGTGCCAGCGGGAGACGCCCACCAGGCTTTATTTCTATCTTTCTGTCCTGGTTTGTTCCCCAGCTCCCTTCCTCCTCCCGAATCGTGCAGTTTGCGACCTGTTTCTCTGCTGAGCGACAATCTCTCTCAGCGGCAAGGCCCACCAGGTTTCCCGGGCCCGGCTCTGCAGGCCCGCCCCCCCCCGTCACCCCCAGCCTGTGGCCGTCCGCACAGACCAGGTGCTGTCGGAGATGGGGTGTGCTGGGAGCTGGGGGCCATGGCACTCTAGACAAGCATGGGGAACCCCTGGGCCCCAAAGAGGCAGAATTAAAACCCAAACTCAAGCCTGCCCCTGGCTCCGGGCTCAGCTGGAGAGCAGGTCCCAGGCTTCTGCCTCCCTTTTCTTCCCTTTTCTGCCTCTGCTGACCCGGCGGCCCCCGGGCCCTGTGCGGCCCGCACCCCACTCACCACGTCGGCCGCGTGCTCCACAAAGATGTGGCTGCCAAACTTGATCTTCGCCACCACCTCCCCCGGGACGTCCGTCCGCAGGCGCGGCTGCTGGGCGATGAGCTGCTGCAGACGCTTGCTCGGGAAGGCGTCTTCGGTGCAGATGTAGACGGCCCCTGGGGAACGGGGGAGCCCTGAGGTCCCAGAGGGTCCCTGGGGTGCCCCTCACCCACGCAGAGAGGCCCCCTGCTTGGAAACCAAACCCCAAAGCACCCCAGCCCCCACCCGAGGAGGCGGACAGCCCGGCGCGGAGGCTGGCCTGGTTCCACACTCCCCTCCCCCGCAGCCCCTCTGGGACGCAGCTAAGCTGGTCCCTGGGGTCCCAGTTTCAACCCCTGGGGTGGGGTGCCCTTGTCCTTAGCCCCGAGCCAAGAAAGCTGCACGCACCCAGTACCCTGCCCCCCCCCGGCAACCCGCACTGCGGGTACAGACAGACGGCATTTATGCAGGTGCCCCGGGCTGGGTGGGGTGCGCAGGGGCACCGAGGGAGCGTCACCCAAATTTGGGGGTGGGGGAGGTGAAGCAGCAGGCGGGGCAGCAAGTGCCACTTGGGGACCCCGTTGGGGCGCATGGAGAGGCCCCCGCAGGCACCTGTGAGCGACGCCTCCACCACTTCCCCTCCTGGGCAATGTTTGTGTCTTTGCTGAGCATGTGGGGGACACCGCGGTCCCGGGGGCCTGAGTCCCACAGCTGGGAGGGCCAGGGACCTCCAGGGAGAGCGGGCAGGGGGCCCAGAGCCCGCGACACTGCGGGGACAATTGGCAACCCACATGAGAACGACGTGAGACCCTGCCTGCCGCCAAACACGGATGTCAACTCAGAATGGATCAGAGGCTGACAGCTAAGAGCTGACACGAAAAACTCAGACAAAAACATGGGGGGTTAGCTCCAGGACCTCGTGTCAGGCAACAGCTGTTTAAACATGACACCAAGAGCACAGCAAGCAAAAAAACAACAGGTAAAGTGGACTTCATCAAAATTTTAAACTTTTGTTCATCAAGGAAATAAAAAGGCAATATATAGAATGGGAGAAAATAGGAGCAAGCCATATATCAGATAAGGGCTTAATATCCAGAAAACACCAGAAACTCCTACAGCACAATAAAGACTCACAATTAAAAAACGGGAGCTCCTTTGCCAGCCAAGCTCCAAAAGCCAGAGGCAAAGTCGACCCCCCTTTCCAACATGAACAGGTTAGGGGGTCGCTGCCTAGACAGCCCTGAAGATCGGGAAAGTGACTGAACTAGAGGAAGGGGAGCGGCAGACAAGACGGAATTTAACAGAGGATGATGAATGCTGACTCTGTATATCTTTCTTAGTTGCCAGGGTACTAGAATAGCTAGAAGGAAAGAACTGAAATGGTGGAACAGTAACACAGCATCCTTTGAAATTTTACAGCTATTTGTTGTCATTTGAAAGCTATACCTGTCTGTATATATATTTCACAGTAAGGAAATAACTGAAACTATGGTACTGTAACTCGTAACAACTTTGGAAATTTCCTATACAAACTACTTGTTAAAGCATACTTTGAAAGATATTACCTTTTTTGTATATATGTCATATTTCAGAATAAGTAAAAAAAAAAAAAAAAAGAGCCCAGGGGCTGACCCAGACCCAGACACCTGCTGACACGTGGAGATGCGACAGGACGTCTGCAGGTGCTGAGCTAGGAGATGAAGCCCACGGTTTGCCCCGGAGACGCTAAGACAGGACCCCCAGGTGCTTAGAGAGACACGTCCTGGGAGAAAGAAGCAGTGACGCACCGGAGCTGAGGGAGGAGCCAGGACACAGCCCGGGACCAGCAGAGGCCAGCTGCACGCCTCCCCAGCTGACGGAAGGTGTTCCGGACGCCGTCAGCCTTCTGGGAAGGTGTCCTCTGTTGATGCCTCAGTTTGGACACTTTTTCGGCCTGAGGATTGTGAATCTGTAACCTAATAAACCCCCTTTATAAAAGCCAATCCGGTGGGTCCCAGCAGCTCAGGCGGTGGGAGATGTGGCCGTGGCCCGCAGCACCCCACAGGTGCCTGCTCTGCGGTGCCCAAGAGGAAGGGCCTGGCCAGAGGCGCAGGGAAGGAGGTGCCCAAGAGAAAGCCGGCACGGCTGCCAGCTGGGCCTGCTCCCGCGGAAGCAGAAACAAAACCAAAAACACGGCAGCAGAGAGTAAGTCCTTGGACAAAAGGTGCAGCCAAAAGGGAAAAGAGGAGCAAAGGGAAAGCCAGCTGAAGCGGCTGACCAAGAAACTCAGGAAGCCTGACCTGCAGAAAACGGAGAAACCAAGAACAAGGGGCGCCCGGCCTCTGAGGCAGCAGAGCGAGGAACATCGACCCCGGATCTCAGCACACCCCGTCCCTCCTCCTCGTGCAGCCAGAGGAAGGTTTTATCAACTGTTTCACAAATGCAAGCTTTTAGTAGCGCTAGAAGAAACACTCCAAGAAGGAGACTGAAATCCCACCTCATCCCATTGTTAAAGTGTACATACGTTTTTTTAAGAGGAGAAATCATTTGCTGGTTGTTTATTTTTTGGTACAACCAGAAAATACTGGGATATTGAATTACGGAGGCTTTGACTTCTTGGTGGTCAACTTCAGCATTCCGTAGGGGGGGCGGCAGTTTTTATACCCTCCACACGAGGCACACTGAAGGGGACCTGCAGCCACGTTCTGCATTTAACATATGCTGAACATTTAAAATTACTTCTATTCGCGTGTTTTAGTAGGATGGTTTGCTAAAGCCGCTCCCTGATGTTGGCTCTCCCGGTCAGAACCGTGTGCACTCGGCGACATCTGTGGTCGTGGTCGTGGTCGTGCAGTTTTCCTAGTAACTGTGCTCTGTGCTGGGAAAGATGGGAAATAGGAGCGTGCAGCACGATGGTGCTAAACGGTGAGGTACTGGGAGTTACAATGTAGCGGCTCACCCGCAGCTGAAGATCTGGTACTGGACATCCCCCTCGGGAACACCTGCTTCCCAAGTTTAAGCTGGAAAGTCAGTGGAGTAACTTAGAAAAGAATGACAACTGCGTAGCTGTGTAGACTTTCAGTACATACGTTAATTGCATATAGATAGTTCAAAATATCTGTGTGCTGATCTTCAGAACCACCAATAAAATCTCAATTATGACAGAAAAAAAAAAAGCCAATCCATTTCTGGTACATTGCATTCTGGCAGCTTCAGCAAACGGGAACAGACCTGAACAGATACTTCTCCAAAGAAGAGCTATGGCTGGCCAATAAACACATGAAAAGACGCACATCACCAGCCATCAGGGAAACGCAAACAGAACCCACGATGAGACGCCACTCCACACCCACTGGTGGCTACTATTTAAAAACCAGAAAACTGCAAGTGTGGGAGAGGACGTGGAGAAATAGGACGCTCCCTGGTTGCTGGAGGGAACCTGACCCTTTAAAGGGGTGAATCTTCCGGAGGACAGTTTGGCCCATTCCTCAGGAAGCTCAATATAGAATCACCACATGACCCCCAATCTCGCTTCTAGGAACATACCCCAAAGAACTGAAAGCAGGGACTCGAGCAGACACCTGCACACCAGTGTTCACAGCCCCCACAAGATGGAAGCAACCCGAGTGTCCACCAGGAGACGAGGGGATGAGCGCTGCGGTCCACACATGCGGCGGAGACCCCCTCAGCCGTGAGAAGGAGCCGAGGGGCGGTATGTGCGGTAACACCGTGAGCCCCCACACAAGAGGACAAGTGTGATGCCTCTGAGAGGAAACACCCAGGACCGGCCAACCAGGTGGCAAGTAGACTCGGGATCGCCTGGGACTGACAGAGGTACCTGGACAGATTGCTAATGGGTCTGGGGTCTCTGGAGTCATGAAAATGTTCCGGAATTAGAAAGCAGTAAGGTTTGCACGACCTCATGAATAGACCCCAAACCACCGAACTTTACCCTTTAAAGGGGTGAATCTTAGGGTTTGTGAGTTACATCCTTACTCAAAAAGCAATAAAAGGCCAGGGGCCCCCACCCACCTGCTCCGTCACCCCCAGCACCTCAGCACACGCCCGGCCCTTGGGAAGTCTCCAGATATAACTTTAAATTGTGATCTGATTTTGCTTTGATAGAATTTCAAACTCAGGGAATGTGGCAAGGACAGGAGGAACCCAGCTCCAACCCGGTCTCTGCCTCAGTAGGGAGCCCCTGACCACGCCATCTCCTGGTCTTTCCAGATCATTCCAGACCATGCCTCTGGAATGGGGTAAATGCTGACCCTTCCTAAGGAGGCCCACAGTGCCCCCTAAACCCCTCTGGCCCTCTTGGGGGGTAAGAATGACCAGAATTCCCCGGCCGGTGGGGAGAGGGGCTGGACTGGAAGGCGAGGATCAAAGAGCAGCCTGCACCTGCCATTCCCGAAGTTTCTGTGCCGAAGCACAGAGACCGCCAGGGGGTGTGGGTGGGGAGGGGGACCAGGATGCCCCCCACATCCTTCCGGCCCCGCCCTCTCCCCGGCCCACTCGCTGGGGTCGGGCCTCCCGCCGGGGTGGGGGGTGAGCGCCTGCCCGCGGAGGACTCGCTCGCGACCCCGAATCCTTCCCACACCCTCCCGCCCCGGGCGCTCACCCGCCTCCAGGCCGCCATGGCGCCGCGGGAGCTGCACGGCCAGGCAGAGCTGCAGCGCCAGCTGGGTCTTCCCCGCAGAGCTGCGGCCGGCCAGCTCGGTGATGCCGTCCAGGGGCAGCCCGCCGCAGAGCAGGCCGTCGAGCACCGGGCAGCCGAGGCTGAGGCGCTGGTGCTGCGCGGGGAAGGCGTCCTCGTGCCGCAGCAGGTGGAGCGCTGTGGGCAGGAGTCAGGGGTCAGGGGTCACCCGGGCCTCCAGACCCCCGGCCCACCTGGGACCCCGCTCGGAGAGGCGGCCAGGGGCCTGCCCCGTCGGGAGCTCCTCAGGATGCCATCTGGGGGACCGTCCCCCCAGCAGGCGCCCACCCCCAGGGCTCAGTGTGTGGCACCGGGACGCTGACCTCTGGAACTGGCCTCTAACTGTGGTGTTCCCAGGGTCACTGAGCACCTCGCTAGGCTCCAGTGGGCCCCGATATCAGTGACGTGAATTGGGAGGATAATGGGGAAGCGAGACAGGGAAGGTGCCCCCAGAACACTGCCGGCCCCTGTGAGCACCTCCTCTCTGGGCTGGGGGCCGCTTCTGGGGGGTGGGGGGACACCCTTCTAGACCCACCAGAGGGCAGGGGTCGGGGTGAGTGCACCCACGTCTGCACACACTCGCGCTGCTGAGGACTGGACCCTGCCCCCCCTCCCCCAATGTAGGCTGAGGCCCGGGAAGACAAGAATTGGGGCATCCTGCACATGGTGGGGACCCCCATCCCGGATGCTCCCTGTCATGCCCCCCAGGGCCTGGAAGGAGGGAAACCCCCACCCACCCTGTCCAGAGGAGCAGGTGAGGGGGACCCCGGCGCCACTCCTGGTCCCCCACCTGTGACGCCACTGCTGCCTCGCAGGCTGGATGAGGCCGTCCTCAGCAGGCGCTGGACGTCGGCGCCGGGCAGCCTGGTCAGCCGCTGCAGGTCCGGCCCGGAGAGCTGCAAAACCTCCTTCACCACCTTCAGTCCGGCTGCAGTTACATGAACAAGCTACATGGCGGAGTCAGGCTAGCAGCACACAGCAACCCCGAGGACGTGGCGCTGCCGGAAGCCTGCTCCAGGCTGGGAGCAGCGCCTCGGAACCCTGCCCCGAGGGGGAGGCCCGTGGTCAGGGCTGCAAGGGGCAGCAGCCGCCCGCACCGGGCTCCGGGGTCTTCGGACGCCGCAGCCGGGACCATCCCCCAGGCGTGGAGCGGACACAACGGCCAGCCCGGACCCACACCCACGGGGACAGCTTCGGGGAAAGATGATGCACAAATCCTTTTGCCACATATATCCCAAGGGTCTTGAGCAGAGACGGCTGCACTGAGCCTCGGGACGAGGACACCCCACGAGCGGGCACAGAAACTGGGAGGGAAAGCAGAGTCCCTCAAGTTGAAGGAGCAGCAACCCTACAAAAGAAGAAGGGCCGAGGGCCTCAGAGGTAAAAGGACCAAGGGAGAACGAGAGTAGGAACCCGTGACAGCTGCTGAGAGTGGGGTAGGGAAGATTAAAATGTTAAAGCATCTGGAAGGTAAAGAAGTTAATTTTCAGCTTGGGTGAGGGCATGACTTCCACGCAAGCAGATGGGAAATATCCACACACAACAGAGACACCCCCAGCCAAACCGGGAAGGCAAAAGGCAGCACAGAGGCCAGGAGGAAACAGATGTGAGGAGCCAAAAGAAACCAACTGCAGTGGTTCTATAATCCAACAAAATGGGCTTCAAGGCAAAGAGCAGAGCTTGAGATGACGGTCCCCTTGGGGCAGCACGGGGCCCAGGCATGGGCTCTGTGGTGATAACCCCCACCCGGCCGCAGTCCCACTCCCCAGATCCCCCTGCAGCTGGGGCGACGCGAGCCAGGAAGGTCTACAGGGCTCTGGTCCTGGGACTACAGACGTGATGCTGCCAGCTGCAGCAGCCATTCTGTGACCATGAGGTGACAGAGGACCAAAAAAAAAAAAGCCAAGGATGGAGGAAGGGACAGCCAACCCCCCACTCCCCACTCCCAGCGTCACCGTGCCTGGTGCTGGGCATGTGCTCAGGGCTCCTGTTACATAGCCGACAAATGTTCTTGAGTGGCCCAGGCCTGTGTCCCCCACAGCCACGGCACCCCAACGGGTCCCCTGGGGGTGGGAAGTCGGCATAGGCTCTGCCCTCACGCCGCACCGCAGGAAGCCTGTCAGCAAGAGGCAGCCCTGACAGCCGCAGCAGAAGCCGGGTTTAAAGACAAGCAAAGGTCCTGCTAAAAGACACAGAACGGGGAGTAATTCCGTTCCACTCTTCACACAGCGTGCATGTTACCTGGGTAAAAACAGCATCAACTTTCTAAAAGCTCCTTCAGTTAAAACAAAACAAAAAAGCCCAGTGCGCATCCCAGGATCAGGGCAAATGGTCGGCCCCAGGTCTGGAAACAGCAAGCAAAGGCAGGAGGGCAGGGCCCCAAGGCCACACAAGCACCCACCTGCCCACCCAGGTGGTGAACGCAAACGCACCTCTCTTCACCGCAGCGACGATCCCGGGGCTCAGGTCCAGCTGCCCCACGTCCATCTCCGGGTGGGGGGGCGGAGCCGGCTTCTCCCCTAGGGGCAGACGAGCGCGAGATGCAGGTGGGGACGCGCTCGGCCCAAATCCCCAGGTTTGCTAATTCCCTTCCAGCCGGAGGCCCGGGAGGCCCCGTGACACCCACGTTCCGGGATCGCCGACCACACAGGTCCGAGGCGACACTCCTGTCAGAGCAATTATGTCCGAAAATCATCCAGCAACCGGGAAACCGCGGACCCCTTGTTTCCGCACAAACCCCATTCTGCCACTGCCCTGGAAGACAGTGGTGCCAGCGTCTGCAGAAAGCGCTAGAAGTAAGTGTCCCACTGGGGGCAACTGGGGTGCTGGGTGGTTTTTGCAGCCTGCGCACGGGGCTCCCAGCCAGGAGCGTCTTTTGCCTTCTCCAGTCTAACCTCCCTCCAGTGTCTCTGCTGAGCCCGGCAACAGCGGGCAGAGCCTGGGTTTGCGGGACGTTTGGGGAGCTCGAGCCTCACGGCCACCCAGGCCTCCAGCGGGAACAGGCAGCGCCGTGTCCGGCCTGCATGTGGGCCACCCTTCCCACCAGCCCAGGTCAGAGCATTCAAACGCCCGTCGGTGCCCTCATGCACGTTGGCGGGGGGCAGGGACTGCTGAGCCGGCAGCTGTGTTGCCCGAGTCCGGGGTGGGGGACCTGGAGCGCGGCCCCGCGGCTCAGCTGAGGGCTCACTGGCTCCGTGGCCTTCCCTGCTGTCCTGGGAAGCCCGGCCTGGACCCTACCATCCTGACTGTGAGGCTTTAGGAACCCATCTCCTGCACCCGCATGTCCCCCGGCCTGATGGCAGAGCAGTCACGGCCACGGAGCTGGCACCAGTGGAGTCTCTGACATGCAGCCAGCAGGGGCTCCAGGGCCACAGGGGGGCCCCAGTAAACCGCGCCCCGGGGCTGACCACCACCCTGGGAGGCAGCTGCTGGGTTGGGGAGTGGCCCTTGGAGGCCACGATTCCCACTCGGGGCCCAGCAACCTGTGGGTTCTCCCAGCCAGCAGGGAGCCCCGCTGAGGTGGGGAGGGGATGCATGCAGAAGCCGCCCCACGACCTCGGGCAGCCCGGGGGCCACAAGCCCGTCCAGCCAGGTGCTAGGCAGGGCTGCCCCCTTGCCAGGACCACCCGTTAGAAAGCTGGAGTCCGAGCTGGGCCCAGGCCAGGTCTACACTGTTGGGGAACGGAGGTGCAGGGCAGTGGTGGGGCCACCCTGTCCTCTGGGCGTGCTCCCCACTTCCCCTGTGCTTTTCCAACCAGAGTGAAGTTCGAGCATGGGGTGCCCCCAGGGGGAAACGTGGCTTCCCGGACAAGTTACAGACTTGCAGGAAATGGCCTGGGGGCCGCATGGAGCAAGCCCCGGGCCTCTGGGATGGAGCCGCTGGTTTCTGTGCTGGGGGCTCCAGGAGCAGGAGGGGAGAGCATGAAAGGCTGCATCCAGGCCGCGGCAGGAAGGGCCCTGCTGCACAGGGGCCCGTTCCAACGTGAGGCAGTTTTCGGGGTTGTAGGTGCTGCTCTCGTTTACGCATAATAAGGAATCGAAGGCGGGTGAGCAGAGCCTTTTCCAAACTAGTGCATCAAAGTAAACGGTTCAGAACGAGTGGGGTTCAATTTTGTCTCAGAGTCATCCCAATAAACCCAAAGCCCCTGCCTCGCCACATCCCATCTCGCCCTCCCCCAGGGGCCTACACCTGGGAAAGAAATGGCAGGGAAAATCACCCGTGGGACTGAAACTTAGTCCTCCTTCGCCCACCAAGCTCAGAGCTAAACTGAGCTAAGGTGCGCGTGCTGTGCGGCCCCTCAACCTCTCCCTCGAGCCCCAAAGGCAACGCAACGCCAAGCCCCGATTAGGCATCAGGACCTTTCGGGCCCTGTACTGTGCGTTTCACTCGAGAACTTTAAGCCTCTGTTGAACAGGACTCGAAAGTCCAGAGTGGTTGAGCCAGAAGACAAGGTCACCCAGGGGCTGGAATCGCAGCCAGGCAGCCTGTTCCGGGGGCGCGGCAAGCCCTGGCCACCCCTGAGCCCTGCTACCTGCAGTCCGCGCCCACCCGGCCCCACAGGAAGGGTCTCCCAGAGGCCGCCCTGCCGCGGAGTGAGTGTCCAGCCCTTTTGAGGGTAGCCCAGGACCCAGACGGGCTTCTGTTTCCGCTCTCCCATCAGAGGGGGCAGCGAGCTTCCCAGAGCCCTGCGGCCCTCAGCCGGCATGCACGCTGCCGGGAGGGGCCTTGTCGGGCCGCGCCGTCCCCCCAAGTCTGGACTCCTGAGGCTCCCGGGGCGCGGCTCTCCACCCCCCCCACGCCCGGAGCGCGCTCCCCCGTCCCACACGACAGCCGGCGGCCCCCAGACCACCCACCCAGGGGACGCAGCGGCGGCCTCACCTGGCCGCGCCGGCCTGGCTGCCCCTCCCGGGCTGCCCCACACTCCTGGGCCCTGGGGCCCCTGCAAGCCCCCAGGGCATGGCCCAGAGCCCCATCCTCTCGGCGACTCCCACCCGGGCTAGCGAGCCGGGGCCGCGCCGCCCTCCACGCGCTCCGTCCAGCGCGCCCCGCTCCGGGGCCCCGGTCCCCGCGCCGGGGCAATCCCCGGACCCCCAGGGGCCCCTGAGAGCTGCGCCCCGCTCGGTCCCGGAGCCGCCCACTCCCCGCCCCGCCGCCGCACAGCTCTCACCTCTCACACTCCCTACGCTCCTTTCCGCCGTCGCGCCCTTCGCAATCAGCAATCAGTACCCTCTTCCAATCAGCGCCGGGCGCCCGCGCCGCCTAGGCCAATCAGAAGAGACGTATCTTTTGCGTCACTGGCTAACTGGCCGACCCAAAGTCCCAGTTTCCTCGTGAGGGTAGGAGCCTGCCCTCCACAGCCGATTGGTAGCTGACAGCCGGGTGGCAGGGGAGAGGCCTAGCACGGATTGGAGAAGGAAGCGATGGGGCGGGGCCCAGGCTCCCATTGGTCCGCGCTCGGGACCGGGCTTGGCGATTGGCCGCCGGCGCTGTCAGTAGGCACACGGGATGGGGCGGGCGGGGTCTCCCGGCTGGGTGAGGGGCCCGGGTGCGCGGCGGCGGGCGACAGAGGCGGCGTCATGTCCTCGGAGGTGGCTGCGCGCCGCGACGCCAAGAAGTTGGTGCGCTCCCCCAGCGGTCTGCGCATGGTGCCCGAGCACCGCGCCTTCAGCAGCCCCTTCGGCCTGGAGGAGCCGCAGTGGGTCCCGGACAAGGAGGTACGTCCGGGCGCCTGCCCAGACGCCGGGCAGGCCGACCCGACCCCTGACCTCCGACCCCTGACCTCCGATTCCGGCACCTGACCCGAACCTCGACCCCTGAACCTCGATCTCGACCCCTGACCCCCAGCCCCGAGCCTTGGACCTCTCGAGGCCCGGGTGGGCGGACCCGGATCCCTGGAGTTGGACCCCGACCCCGATCCTGACCCTTTGACCCGGATCCCAACCTCCGGGTGTCCCAGGAGCGCCCGCCCTTCCCTGGGTTTCCCTCTCGGCCCCGGGCCCCCCGCCTGCGGGCTCCGGCCTCCCCGTGCGCTCGGCTCCGCGGGACCCACCCCTGGCGCGGCGGGGCTGGGGGGCGGGGACCGCCGCAGCCGGGGTCGGGGCCGTCCGGAGGAGAGAGGCCTCCTGCGCCGGCGGGGCCCGTCCGGGGGAACCGAGGGCCTCGGCCACGGGCGGCGGGGCGCGGGCGGGCTGGCTCCGCCGGGCCGGGGGCCACCGGCCTGCACCCCACCCCACCCCCGTCGTCCGCCCGGCTGTCCGCTTTGGTCTCCTGTTGCTGACAGGGTGGACTTTCCCTTCTCGTGCTCTCCTCCAAGAGGCCCCTCCGACCTCACACAGGTGTGAAGTGAACCTGCGTCAAAGGTGTAACTTACCTCCCCGGGGAGGGACCAGGTCGGGCGCGCGCGGGGCGGCGGCCTGTGGAGTCGCCTTCATGGACTCAGGGACCCGGACACGTGGCCGCTCGAGGCCAGCGTCCCCCCAGCTGTCGCCATTCTCGCCCCCACCCCGCTGCACCCCCCGTGCTTACCCGGAAGACCGGGGCGTCGCGGCTGCTTGCAGTGGCAGCCCGCTGGGAAGGGTGGTCTGGGGGCCAAGCAATTTCTGATTAGCCGCTGGGCCCCCTCTGCCAGCCCCTCTCAGAGCTGACTGGGCATTTGCTGAAATACTAGTTCCTGGTCTTTCCCCTAAGCCGCCCATCTGTGGTTCTCATCGGGGAACCAGGCCAGGAGGTGGTTCTGGAGCGTCCTTTGCCCAGGACGTCCGTGAACGCTGGGCTGAAGTGCCTGCGCCAGCTTGGCAGTGGCACCGGGCAAAAGTGGTGGGTTCTCTGCCCGACGCCATCACAGCCAATGGGTTCCAAGAGGAGTTCAAGCTTTCTGTGGATTCAGACAAGGGGAGATGGGTCGTGACCACCTCAACAGCCAGTAGGAACAGCCGCGGTTTCCAGATGTGACGGGGCAGAGCTGTGCGTCCCCACAAGCCAGTGGTTGCTTCTGAGCTGATTTCACGTTCCTCTGTTAGCATCAGCGGGTTCCCTTTGCAATTATACGACCAGACAGAGGGGGTACAAGTGACAGGGTTTTACATCACACGGGCACAAGCTAAAGGCCACACAATCATTGTCAAAGATGAAGGCAGCTGGGTGACAGCAGAGATTTCAGGCATTTTTGTGTCTGCTCCAGTATAACAGAAAGTAAAAAAGGAATATCAACATAATGATTCTGTAATCACAGTCGCCTCCTAAGTCCTAACTTCTCCAGTTGCCCCCTAAGTCCTAACTTCTCCGTTCCAGCAGCCCCTCTGGTGCAACCAGGTCCCATCCCCACGATTTTCCTCTGGAACCTGCCCCTGAACAGCAAGTTCCAAGCGGAGATCCTGGCAGCCGGGCCCTGGCCCTGGCCCTGGGCACCGCCCGGGAGGATGGCTTTCTCTTCCCTTGCTTTTTAGAGAGCATATTTTGAATTTATTGGGACAGGGTCCCAAAGTCTGGAACTTAGCAGAGTGTTCTAGAAGAGCCCTTGGGGGCTGGGGCCTGGAATTCTGGTCCCTCATGGAGCTCGTGGAGCCCTGGACAGGTGCGGCCGGGAGGCTCATCTGGCGTCAGGAGGATTTGGGCTTGGGGCAGGAGAGGTGCTTCGAGCACTGACAGCCAGTTTTGAAGAAAGATGTGTAACTGTGGTAGTTTGCAATAAGCAGAAAAAAATGTAGGCAAAGCTTGGCAGGAGGGCGCCGTCACCCCCCACCCTGGTGCCCCCCGGGTTAGTTCCCCCTGAGCCCACGCCACCATGCGACCTCTGAGGAGACTTACCCAAGCCAGACCCCGGGCCCATGGGACAAAACGGGGGTGGGGTTGTTGAAAGTCTTCAGAGTTTTAATTTGAATTGAAATTTTATTTCAATCTTAGAGTGCACTTTTTTGCAGGTGTTGAAAACAGACCAGGGAGTGTGCACGCTCCTGCAGACAGGCTCCGGCAGTTCTCAGATTCCCACAGGGGTTCATGACCCCAAATCACTGCAGAGGCGACCCAGGGAGGCAGGGGGCTTGGGGCGCACGGAGGACGCTTGTCCAGCGCTGCCACCAGGGCACAAGGGGGCCCGGCAGACGGCCGAGCACGGTGGCCCTCGGGCGGTCTTTGGGACGCTCAGACACTCCATAGATGCACGAGAGGGAGGAGAGAACTCAGGGTGTCAGGTGAAAACCAGCCTGGACTGAGGGTCCAGAGAGAGCCCCTGTGAGGGCCGTGAACAGGAAAAGGGGGACACGGGGTAGGGGGCAGTGGACGACGCAACAGATCAGACCCCTAGCCAGCCTCTTCCTGGGGGGCTGTGGGGGAGAGAAGCTCAGCTGGAGTGTGACCAAGCCAGGCTGGCAGCCTTTCCTTCCAACCGGCCTGGGGCACGGGCAGTTCAGCTGACCTTTAGGGGGCAAAGGCCAGGGACCTGGAGGACCTGGGCCTGGCCTCCAGCCTTGTCATAGGTCACAAGGGGCAGCCTTGGGTGACCTGAGCCAGGGGTCGAATCCTGGAACCTTGAAGGCTGGGCGGTGTCTTTTGTTTCTTTTCTTTTTTTTACTTACAAACACTCTGTACCCACCAAGCAGAACCCCCTTGAGCCTGCACCCCGCGTCCTGCTATGCCTTGCTCTCCTGCGCCTGCCCCCACGCGGCCGTGGGGCGTCTGTGCTCACGGGCCTGGCTGACCTCACAGGGCACAGCGTTTGCGAGCACGTCTGAGCCACCTCCTGTCTGATGGCCGAGTAACCTCCTCGTGTGCAGGGGCTGCTTTGTGCGTATCATCTGCCCATGGACACAGGGTGTCCCCGCCTTTGGCGGCCGTAAACACCGAGTGCTGCCGCGAGCCGTTGGAGGCCCCGCGTCCGCTGTCTTGGGGTCTGTGCAGCAGAGGTGGACTGCGATGCCACGTGGGATTCCGAGGAACTGCGCCATTGCTTCCCACGGTGGCTGCACCGTCTTACATCCCCACCAGGGTGCTCGAGTCCCAGTTTCTCTGCCTCGTCTCTGATACGTACTTGCGGTTTTTAGTGGCCCCATCCTGGTGGCCGTGACCTGGTCACACGCTGTGGTTTTGGTCCGCGTTTCCCTGATGGCTGACAGCGCTGCACGTCTCTTCGTGTGCTTATTGGCCCTTGGGGTATCTTCTTTGAAGAAATGTCTATTCAAGTCCATTTTTTAGGAGGCTTTTTGTCTTTTCCTTGTTGAGTTGTAGGAATTCCTTTTATATTCTAGATGTGGAGTCCTTATCTGATACATGGTTGATAACAACTTCTTCCCATTCTGTGAATTTTCTCTTCACTTTCTTGATAATTCCTTTGCTGAACAAAAGTTTCTAATTTTGCTGAGGTTGAATTTGCTTGTTGTTCCCGTTGCTTGTGCTTTTGGTGCCATATGTGGGAATCCACGGCCGAGTCCCAGGTCCTGAGGGTCAGGCTCTCTGTTACCTTCTGAGTTTTATGCTTTTAGCTGTTAGGCTTAGGTCCTTGATGCATTTTTTTTTAATTGCAAAATGTACAGCATTTATTCACCTATGGACAGAAAGGCACACATTCTACTAAATAGTTCAACAAAAAAATACAGCTATTTTCAACTAGTTTTATAAATACCTTCAAAAAGGGGAAAGAGATAAGTACAGGATTAGGCCATGTAGTATAAAATAGTCATCTCTACAAATGTTTTGTTTAATTTCTGATTTTTAATTCCGCACTTTTTCAATTTTAGCTGAATGGATGCCAAGCCAGGCACACAGTGAAAAGTCCTCTGGGCAGGGTTACAAATGTGATGACAAGTTTGCCCATTTCAGAATAAAGATTTGTACACAACATATATAACCCTTCATTTAGATTTTGTGTTTATAACCTAACATGACATTCCAGGCAACTTTGCAAAAGCTTAACTGCCTGAGTTTTGACATAACACACTGGTCATAATCCAAGGTGTTTCTTGGCCGGGAGGCACAGGGGAGGGCTTTACCCTGGTGGGAGGCACGTGGGCCGCCGGGTGGGCCGCCGGGTGGGCCGCCGGGTGGGAGGCACGTGGGACGCCGGGTGGGCCGCCGGGTGGGCTGCCGGGTGGGACGCCGGGTGGGCCGCCGGGTGGGACGCCGGGTGGGACGCCGGCACATCAAGATGACTTTCGAGCTCTCGTCTCACTGCCTTGGTCTTTGTTTTCCTTTAATGCTTTATTTAATAGCTATTTATTTTTATGTGTTTTTTTGTCTTTTTCTTATTGTAGAATATAACATATATACAAAAAAGTGATAACTTTCCAAGTGCAATTTAACAGCAACTTTCAAAGATATTCTAGGTTATAATTCCACAGTTTCAGTTATTTCCTTATTATGAAATATATATATACTTTGATAACTTTAAGTGCAACTCAACAAGTAGCTACAGAGCAAATTTCAGTTCTTTTCTTCTAACTATTCTAGCACCCCAGCAACTAAGAAAAAGAAAATTATACAGAGATTCAGCATTCATCATCCTCTGTTAAATTCCATCTTGTCTGTTGCTCCCCCTTCCTCTAGTGTAGTCACTTCCCCAGTCTTCAGGGCTGTCTAGGCAGTGACCACCCTGAGCTGTTCATGTTGAGAAGGGGGGTCGACTTCATGAGCAAAGGGGACACATCTGGTTGATGTTCTTGAAGCGGCTGCTGCCTCTGGGTTTGGGGACTTAGCTGGCTTAGCAGCTCTCTGGAGGATCTGAGTTTAACAGTCATCACCCCTACCGATTACCTTACCTTTGAATTCACCATCATTGACATATCTGAATGTCTTGTCCATTTTTGAGTTCTTTTTGTACGTGGTGGGAGGCTCTGCTCTGCCCCTTGCCCGTGACTGTCTGTCCCCGCCCCGTGGTGAAGAGGCTGCTCGCCGGCAACGTGGACTTGCTGTCCTGCCAGGCCGCCTGGCTGAGCACGGGGGTGTCCGTCTGGTTTCAGGCCTGCCCCCCCCCGCCTGCCTGTCTCTGCTGGGGCCACGCTGCTCTGACACTCTGCCCCTGTGGCACAGCAGGAACCCGGGGCCTGGGCCCCCCGCCTCCGGGTCACTTTTCCAAAGTCATTTTGGATCTTTGCCCTCACGGTTCTGTGTGAACTTGAGGGTCAGCTTTTTCATTTAGGGACAAGAGAGTGCGGCGTGGGTTGGGACCCCACACGCAGGGAGAGTTCCTTCTCTTCCCCTCGCTCTTGCCTTCCTCACTCACCCGCCAGGAAGCTCCCCTGTGCTGTCTGCCACGTCTGCCTCCGTCTTCTTTAAGCTCTGTCACCTGGGGTGGGGACGAGGGGCTGTGATCTCGGGCCTGGCAGCCAGGGGACATGTGACAGTGCCACCTGTGCCCCCTGCCTCCCCTGCCTGCTGGTGACAGGGTGGTCCCCAGGATCCTCGGGAGGCAGCTTCGGGCTCCTCCAGCTTCTGCCCCCTCCAGTCTTGGCCGGGCTTTGGAAGTTGGCAGAGGAGGGGGCCCGTGGGGGCGAGGGGGGGCCATGGGGGCGAGGGGGGCCCCACGGAGGTGAGCAGCAGCCTGGCTCTGGCAGCAGGTTCCCAGGGGTCGCTCTGCCGTGTCAACCCCGTGTCCCCCCTGCGGTCACCCGGCCCCACCCAGGCCCTCGCTGAACCCCCATCCCTCCCCGTGGGCTCAGCAGCCCCGTGTGCAGGCGGGAGGCGGACGGTGCTGGCCCCAGGCCTGCTTTGGTCGCCGCGTGGCCAGCACCGGGGGCGCCCCTTGCCTGTGACGGTCCTTGTTCTTTGTGGTGCCGAGTGACCTCACAGTCGTTTTACCATTTTCATGTGAAATTGCTCTGTTGGTAATATGAAAAAATTTTTCTCTACCCTAATAGGAAATCCTCCTGTTTAGAAACCTGTCAGTTTTCTGAAGAACCTCACTGGTTTTCAAAGTAATAAAACCTTATAGATTATATTTTTGAGGGAGTACTTGTAATCCTAGCCGTGGCCTTCTGTTTAGAAACCGGCTCCCGCGCAGGCCGGCATTGGTGGGTGTGGGGGCAGCTCCTTGGGGGCCCAGAGCAGCCTCGAGACGCGGTCAGCAGGGCCCCTGGGAGCCAGTCCTTCGCAGGAAGGTGGCCTCCACCTGTGCGGACCCACAGGCCTCCCTCTGGGGGCATGGGCAGCCTGACAGACAGACTGACCCATCAGGCCCCCCATTCCATCTCTGTGCATTTGCTCGTCAGTCAGTCAGAAGGGACCCTGTCCTCACCCCGGGAGGGGCTCTGCGCAGAGGCTGGCAGGGGGGCGAGGCAGCCCCAGGCCTGGTCCAGGAATGGCGGGTTGGGGTCCCAGCAAACGCCCAACACCCCCAGCCCGGGGGGAGCGGCGCCGACCCCCAGAGGAAGCGGCCCGGTGGCTGGCACCGCAGCCAGCGCGGGGCCGGGTCCCCACACACTCCTGGAGCGTCGTGTGAGGGCCCTGCCTTCCCGTGCACAGAGCAGGGGGCCAGCCCCACCCACAGGGTGAGCGTCACCTCAAGGCACCTGGCCGACTCGGGGGCCCAGAAACAGCGACAGGTGCACCTGGCTTCCACACGGTCGGCTCCTCTGGGTGACGGTGTACAGTGTTGCTCCCGGGCTGCCTCGTGGCACGGGTCGTACCTGGGCAGCACGACTGCACGCTGCCTGGCGCCAGCTGAGAACGGGCGCTGGGGCCCTCTGTGCCCCTCCTCGGATCCGTCCCCTCACCGAGCTCCCTTCCTTGGCTCCTGGGCCCAGATCCCCACCCGGAGGAAAGCGCCGGGCCTGGAGCAGCCTGCCAGCCACGGGGCAGGACTCCACTCCTGAGCAGACACTGTCCCCGGCAGGCTGCAGGGTCTGCACGGAGGGGAGGGGTGCCCTGCCTGGAGACCCGGGCAGACTCGCAAGCTCTTCTGCCCCAGAAGGCTCCAGGGCAGGCCCCACATCCCTACCCAGTCCCCGGCCAGGACCCAGCCATCCCTGTCCTGTCCTTTGTGGCAGGGCCTGACCGCAGGGAGGTTCGTCGGTGCCCAGGAGCGGCCGTCCGCCATGGGTGCTGGCGGAGGGTTCTGCGCTCCCCTGCTTTTTTTGGGGGCCGTCTCCCTGCCCTCTCCTCTGTGGTGCTCCTACGTCCCTGCTCCATGTGCTGTGCGGCTGGAGGCCCCTGCTCCCCCTTCCTCAGGGGCAGCTGCTTCTCCCGTGGCCCTGGATCTCCTGGGCTCCGGTGCTCAGCCGGGTCCTCAGTCGTCGGGGCACCCGGGCTGCCCCACACACGCTGCCCCTTCTGTCCTCACTGCTTGGTCCCGACACCTTCGCTTAACCCCCTTGAGCCTGGGGCCCAGAACACGTGCCTCTCGCCCTCACGGGGCAGCTCCAGCTGTGAGGCCCCTGCAGGTTTGCCCCTGACTGGGGCTGCTGGGCCGGGCCGGGGATACCCGCCTGCTGGAGCCCATCGGGAGCAGGGACTTGAGGGTGAACGTGTGGCCGTTGACAGGATCCAGGGACTGTGGTTTCCATGGCCAGAGTCTCCGTTGCCGTAGGACACGCAGGGACCCAAGGTCCGGGCCAGCGTAGCGTCCCTAGCTGGGCCGAGCTGCAGCAGCCGTGGTGTGTGCCGGGGAAGTGAGGCCAGCGAGGAACGGCGGGCAGGGGTCGCAGCACTGCCCCTGAGGCCCCCTCACCATGAGCAGGGTCCGTGTGGCCGAGCTCGGGGCGGCCTTCGCGGCCCTGGGCTCTGCGGCGACGGCGGTTTGGTTGTGTGAACGCCTGCCAGGCCACCTCAGGGTGAGCACATCAGTCAGTCATCAGTGGGACCCGCGTGAAACTCGGAGCAGACGTTTCCACAGCAATGCGTCGGCTCCCAGGAGCAGGCTCTGCGGTGGACAAGCGAGAGGCCAGCGCTCCAGCCCTAAGGGATGGTTCCAGAAGCCGGACTGCCCCAGAGAGGGCAGGGCTCGGGAGCCGGCGGCTGCAGTCCTCCAGCCACCACGTGTGGGTGGGATGGTCCCATGGGCCTCCGTGAGTGTGCCCTGCCTGCAGGCCTGCGGGGGCCCCTCTGGGCCGTGGGCTCCCCAAGGGCCCTCCTCCTCAGCGAAGCGCCCTGGGCGTGAGTGTGAGCGCGAGCCTGCAGCTGGGCCGGGGCCCGTGTGTGTGCACAGGTGCCAGGAGCCGACGTCACTGCAGTTCAGGAGCCGCGTGGCACAGGCTGGGTGCTGCACGGGGTCGGGTCGACCTTGGGCCCCTCTGCGTGCCCCGGGCACTGCCCGCGGTGGCTCTCGGCCAGCGGGTCCACGTGATCCAAAGTCTCAGAAGACCTGGGGACATGAGACCTGGCCCCCGGCCTTCAGCGGGACTGGGCCCCCTTCCAGGCCCATGCGTTGTGAGGAAACGGCCAACTGAACGGCAGACACTGAGCTGTGGTTCTCAGGGCAGACTCGGCCCAGCTTGGAAACTTCAAGTATGATTCCAGCTCAGCAAGAACGGTGACGCCTTCAGAACACGACTGCGCCGCGGACGTGTGCGGAGCTGACAGAGGGCAGGCGCATCCGTCTCCAGCTCACGCGCCCCGTGTCCCCGGCAGCCCTGCTGGAGCATCACTCACCATCGATGCTCTGGCCCGGGGCTTGGGGTCGGGGCTCCTGCCCTCGGGGAGCCGCCCCACTTTGAGCTTCCCTGAGCCTTCCTGGCTGCAGGTCCTCCCCGCAGGGAGCCTGGAGAGCAGCTCCCTTCATCTGGGGCCCTTGGGGCACGTCTGGCCCATGCTGCCCCGGAGCTGCTCAGACACCGCCCTGGGCAGGGATGCAGCGCTGCACTCGGAGACCCCGGGAAAAACCTCCGGATAACCTCCATGCCTCAGATGTGTGGGCTTTTGACAGTGAAGGCCCCTTAGAAATTAAAAACAACTTTTTTTAATCTAGCAGACTCACTGTACCCTCTTCTGTCAAGGGGCCGAGGGCACATCTTCCCGGTTGGGTTCTTCCTGCTGTGGAATTTCTCGTTCGTGGCCTGGCTCTGATCCTGGGCCTGGCATCCGGGCTGGGTGGTAGGTTCTGCTGGGCCGAAGAGGGGATCTGCAGTGGACAGCGGGCACGGTGCCCTGTGGGTGCAGAACAGCCTGGGCCGGCTGCACCCATCGGGGAGCCACGCCCTGGCCCAGAGGGCACCGGTCCCCGCCCCTGCTGGTCACTCGGCGAGTGGCCTCTGAACCTGGGCACGGAGCTGCTGCCCCCAGGCCCGTCCTCGCCGCGGCAGGGGCAACGCCGTGGAGGCGAGGGGCCCGGCTGCCCGTCGACCCTGAGCCTCCGCGACGGCCTGGCTGAACACCCTGCCTTCTCCCCTAGTGTCCGAGGTGCATGCAGTGTGACACCAAGTTTGACTTCATCACCAGGAAGGTGAGGTGCGGCCGCCCGGGAGGGTTGGCCTGGGGCGGGCCCCCCGGGGAGGGCAGGGTGGCGAGGGGCCCGCCTTCACCCGTGCCGTGTGCGCGTCAGAACCACCAGCTCGGCCCTGCCCGCCCCGGGCGCCCCCCGCCCACGCCTGCCCTTGGGCAGCTTCCGTGGAGAGAACGCGCGGCGGGGCGGGGGCCGCGTGGTGCGGCCAGCCCCCCTCACCCGCGCCCCCCAGCACCACTGCCGCCGCTGCGGGAGGTGCTTCTGCGACAGGTGCTGCAGCCAGAAGGTGGCCCTGCCGCGCATGTGCTTCGTGGACCCCGTGCGGCAGTGCGCCGGCTGCGCCCTGGTGTCGCGCAAGGAGGCGGAGTTCTACGGCAAGCAGCTCGGGGTGCTGGTGACCGGTGAGCGGCGCGGGGGACGCGTGGCCCCGGCTGCGGGCGGGAGGGGCGTGCGCCGTCCCTTCCCCTGCCCGCCTCGGCTCCGTTTCCTCCTGGGTCCGCGTGGGGGCAGCCGCGTCCGGGCCGCCCAGCCCCCTCCCCCGTCCTCGGAAGGGGCGGCAGGCTCCGCACCCAGAGGGGAGACCAGAGGTGCTTGGCCCAGCGCACAACGCCCAACTCCACCACGAGCCTCCCCCTGGGCAGGGGGCTGCGGAGGGGGCTTCGGGGGGCTGGGGGCCGCCTCCCGGGGCCCTGGGCCTGCAGCCGCCCCCTGCACGCCCTCCCCGTCCTGCCCAGCGCCCGGCTTCTCCTGCGGGACATCAGGGCGGCCACTTCCGGCGGGAAGGGCGTGGGCTTCTCGCTGGGAGGTCGGAGGCCGCGGGTGGACCCCAGGCGCTGCTCTTGGGCCCGGGACCTCTGCGATGAGATCCCCGGGGCGTTTCTTGGAAGACTGTCAGGCAGTTCCTGGGAGCACAGCCCATCCCCCCAGCCCGCAGCCCTCCGCTGCCTTTGGCTTCAGCTGCCGGGTCCTTAGGAGAAAGCTGCTGTTTGTTTCTCGCTTGTCTCCACCTTGCCTCTTTGCAGCTCTGACTGGAGCTTTGGGGCGGGACAGCTTTCCTGTGCTCGGCCAGGGAGAGGGGGTGGCCGGGGCCCAGCCTCAAGGAAGCATTTGCTTTTGTTTCCCAAGGAGCCACCTTCCTTGTAAGTTTGGGAAAATCGGAGAACCCTGAAGCAATGGTCTGTCGTCTCTCCAGCAATCAGAGGTAAGAACCAGGACACGAGGTGGCCCCTGGGTAGCTCTGTCACACATGGCAGAATGACGTCACGTGTGACACTGAGAGCGACCTGCTCTGAGAACAGTTTTATTTCACGTAGATACTTGCTCCTGGATGGAGACAGCCACCACGAAATTGAAATTGCACGTATTTCAACCGTGCAGATTCTCACCGAAGGCCTCCCCCCTGGAGGTAAGTGCTGGGGCCCCTCTGCTAGGCCGGAGGGTGTGGTGCCACATGCGTCGCTGAGCAGCGGTCTTACAACGGAAGGAGAACTTGCCTCTGTGTCAGGAACAAGTTTCCCTTTGTATAAAAGCCGTCTGTCATTTAATTTACTGTTGGATTCAAACCAAGGATAAAACTCCAAATGCAACTGGCACAACCCAGGTTCCCGAAAGGGAGTGTATTGCTAACTGGGAACCAGCATTTTGGCCCCCCTCTTCTCTCCTGTCCCTCCTGAGGACATCTGTGCAAACCAGGTCCCTTTTCACACGTCCTGGGTCAGCTGCTGGCGTGGAACCCGTGCGAGGCTGGGCGGCAGTCGCTGCCGCCCCGGGGACGAGGGTGCTTCTGGCCCACAGCTGAGCAGGGCCACGTGATGTCCGTCTTCCTGCTTTCTGCTTTCTGACTGCCTCTTGACTGTTCTCTCCACTGCCTGCCTACCTTCTCGATGTAGAGAGAGACACGCACTCTTACACCAGCCTCCTGGAGAACCCGCCCGACACGGAAGGTCAGCCATGTCCTCCTGGCCAGCCGCCAGCCCGGCTCGCATGGGCCCTGCCCCTGCTCTGCCCCTTAGCACCCGTCCCAGGGTGACCTGTAGAGGGTCTCTGTGAAACTCCCGTGTGCTCTGGGTCAATTTTAGAGAGGCGTGAGTCTGGCACTTGGGTTCACAAAGCAGAAACCAGAACATCCCAGAGAAGAAAGCATCTCTCGCGCTCGTCTTCAATCCTAGGAGCGCGTTGCCCAGTACCATCAGCCGCGCCCGCCGTGCTGCCCGGGGCCTGCTGTGCTCCTCTCCAGGGACCCCTGCCTCGGGCTCCCAGCACACTCCTGTGGGAAGAGCTCTGAGGGGGCCAGGCCAGGGCCCTGTCCCCTGGGCACGGGGGTGTGTATCAGTGCCCCGAGCGGCAGGCCAGAGAGGCTGCAGGGCCGGAGGAGACGGGGTCACTCTTCCCGGCTGTGCCTGCTTTCTGGCCAGAGCATGAGTCTCAGCTGCTGCCCCTGCCATGCCCAGGGGCCTGTCGGCCCCTTGTGGCTCCACTCACGGCCTGTGGCTCTTCTCGCCCAGTGAAGCAGCCAGCCCCTTCCTGGCAGACCCGGCTGCAGCCTTGAGGCAGTTTGGGGAGGACACTGCTCTCCGCCCTGGCAGCTTCTCAGCACCGGTCTCCAGCGGGGGTGGGGAACAGCGTGAGCAGCTCCCAGAGCTGGACACAGCCAGGGGGCCTGCCTGCCACCCGAACACCTGAGAGCAGGCCACGCGCTCTACAGCCACAGACGGTACAGACAAACGCCGTGGTTGGGCCTCGGGGAAACGTTAACTCGCAGCGGCAGGAGCTGGGCCCGAGGCAGGGCAGGCCCGAGGCTGTGTCTGCGTCTATGGGACACAGCCTGGCCTTGGCAGGTTTCGTGTGGTGGCCTTATGGGACGGGAGGCCCTCACCCCGCACAGCACATCGCAGTCAGGAGAGCCCCCAGGGCAGGGCAGACCCCTTCCAGGCTGAAGCTGGGCCCACCCGGCTGCGATCCGGCCGTTTCACTCACTGACCTGCTGGGCTCGTCAGGCCCTCGGTTCTGATTCAGAAACCTGCATCTGACTGCAGGGATCTGCCAAGAGGTGGCTTTCCCTTTGCTAAAGGCGTGGGGTTGCTCAGAATGGAATTTTTCCCCAAAGTTCCAAAGTATGAAAAGACCAGAGTTCAGCAAGAGGCTCGGTCTCCGGTACTGTTTTCTACCCTGAAGAGCCATTTTCACCCCAGAATGTTCTTGAAGTGGGCCTTGGAACTGAGTTTCATCACAGGAGAGAATGTCCCTGACCCAGTGGTGGCAGCTGGCTGCGCCCACAGGACGTGGGCCCCTGGGCTGTGACCAGGGTGGGGTGGGATTCCTGGACACAGGCCCCTGCCTGCTGAGTCCTTAGCACCAAACCTGGCTCTCGGCAGTGGCCCGAGGGGCTGTGGGCAGGTCCCAGCTGCCCAGGGAGATGCCTCAGGTGCAGGCCCCGCGTCCGCCAGCGCAGGCCATGGGCAGGTGGGGACGGGGATAGTGGAGCAGGAGGGGTCTCAGGAGGCAGCAGTGGCTTCTGGATTTGCCAGAACAGGGTGGCAAGGTGGTTTGACTGGGTGTCCCAGGGGGCACCTGCCAGCTGCCTGGGTCCTTTCCCACCCTGAACGTCTGGTTCTCCACAAAGGCCATGAGAACTGGGTGTCCCTGCGTACAGGCCGCCTGCCACCAGGCCTCAGGCCGCTTTAGACCAGTGTTGGGAGGCGGCGCCTTGGCATGTCCCTTGGGCCCTCAGTCCCGTCCCTCCTGCAGGAGGGAGCCCGCGGGCCGCAGGTATGCTGCTGCAGTACACGGTGCCAGGGGCGGAGGGCGTGGCCCAGCTGAAGCTGATGGCTGGGGAAGACGCCACTGCTGGCAAGAGGCAGGCCGCAGCGTGGCTGGTGGCCATGCACAAGGTACTGTGGGGCTGGGGTGGCCGGGGTGGGGGACCGGGGGGCCGGGGCCTGTTTTGGAAGGAAGCACTGCCTTGGGCCCCCACCACTCACCTCCCGCTCCCGGCCACGCTGCTGGTTGGTGGGCGCCCCTGAAACGCTCCCATTGGAGAAGCTTGCCTCGGGCACCGGAGCCAACCATGGCTCTCCTGGTTTTCTCTGGGTTGCACCACAGGCCGCCAAGCTTCTCTATGAATCACGGGACCAGTAGCTCCGTGGGCGAGCCGGCGGTGACCCTGGAGGACCGGCCGACATGGGCAGCCACTGGGTGCAGGCACCACCTGTGCTGGGAGTCATGGGCGTGGGCTCAACTAGTGCAAGACGCACGGCTTAGCGATGCTATGAGCTGCTTCACATTCTAGAATCTGTGTTCCCTTGTGGGCCTTGCTCGGGGGTGGGAGACCGAGCGACACTACTGCCAACTGTCTCCAGCATAATCAACACCGTATTTTTATGAGTCCCCAGGTTTATTAGAAGGTTCTGACCCATCAGCAATCGTTTCGTTGATTCTTGGGTAGCAACAATGTGGGAGTCTGTGCTTTGTTTTGGGGTCTGTTCAGTTTTTAATGTGCAGGTTTACAACATTTGCCCTTGCCTGGTTCTAGACTGTCCGTTTATTGTCACTAATCACAGGTCAAGAACAAACTTTTGTTACTTCACTAAGGGAGGGGAGCCAGCTTTGCATTTTGTACTTTTCACTTAGTATTTCTCTTTAGTAAAATGACTGTACAGCAATCTGTATATAAAGCTTATGATTAAAACCTATTTTGAAAGTACAGATCAGGCTCTGGCCCTGCTGTGTCCACACATGGTGCACTTTTGTGCTGCGGGCACAGCCTCACTCCAGAACACGCAACGCGGAGCCCGAGGCCGATGGAGACGGGCTTATTGTGCACAGACGCGCCGAGGCCATGGGTCGGCTGGCACGGTGCAGGAGGCTTCGGGAGGTGGTCGAGGCTTCCACGCTGCAAACCGCTGCCCCGCCTCGTGACCGCACCCGCGTTCACCCGCAGACTCGTGACAGTGAAGCCTGCGGGCCCATCATTTACTGAAGGAGGAAACGCTTCCAGCATAGCCTTCTGGGAGTTTTGAACGGTAACGTCAAAAAATACTCTGGGTTATAAAAAGCCTGCGTGGGCAACTCCCCCTCAGTTGCCAGGAGCAGCCTGGGGGGGGCCGGGGGTCCTGCCCTCTCCCACCCTCGGCCCCCGGCCCCCGTCACAGAAGCCACAGCAGAAGCAGGTGTGAAGGAGGCGGGGGGGGGGGTTACTGAGATTCTGCAAACGAGCTAACCCCCCCACCACCGCCCAGCGCCAGTGTCTGGGGTGTAGTCAGGACCCGGGCCCAGCAGGGTGCTCGCTGGGTGCTCGCTGGGGGCTCGGCCATCACTGCACATGCACGGTTTCCACACAGGGTGGGGAAGAACGGGGGTTCCTGCGGTTTTCATCACTGACACAGGGAGGTGCTGGTGGGGGGCTGCGGTTGCCTCACAGCAGCTGGAAGCTTCTGGGGTGGGGTGTGGCCTCTGAATGAGTCACAGCACGGGGACCAGTCAGAGCTTCTGTCCTTGTGGGCAACCGTGTGGCTAATTACAGGGTTTCTAATTGGCAACGGGTGGAGGGCGGAAAGCTGGGTATTTATTTGGATTTACAGTAATTGGCAAAGTTCAGTCTTGGGGACAAGCGCTTCTGGTTTCAGGCAGACTGGGGGGGCTCCCCTACAGCCGCAGGCTTTCCCGCAGGCTGCCGTCCGCCCAGCTTCCACTTGTGCTCCCGGGAGGCCGCAGGCTCTGCCTCTCTGGGTCCCGGTGGAGGCGACACCCGCTGCTCTGAGTCAGGCCAGGGTCCGCTGCCGGGGCTTGATTCGCGGGTACAGCTGGGAGGCAATAGGGCGGGTGGGTGGGAGAGGCGGCGCGTAGGGGGCCCAGCCCCGCTTCCCGGCGTTCCTGCTCAGACCCGCCCTCCCCCAGCTCCCATGCCACTTCACCACCTCAATGGCCCCGTCACAGGTTTGCCCCCGAGGGTGGGCTCGGCTCCCGGGCAGAGTGTTGGGGGAAGGAGCACAGTGGGGGAAGAGCATCTGCCCAGAGCCCCCAGGCTCACCCCACTCCTGAAGGGCTGATGCTCCCCCCCCCACCTCCAGTAAAGAAATTTCCGGGCTGCAGAGAATGTCAGATGGGGCAAGTCGGGTGGGGTGAGCCCAGCAGCTTGTTGAAGTGCACCCCAACAGCGAACAGCCCAGCTACTCCCTGAGAGGGCGTGGGCCCCGGGCTCGCCAGCTCTGCCCGTTTAGAGGTCTCTGGGGCTCGGTAAAAGAAAACGCCCTCCCTCCCTGAGCAGGGTTCTGTGACTGGGTTAACTCCCAGGCGAGGAGGAAGCTCAGCTCCCCAGCTCACTACGCGGTGGGGACGGTGGCGCGCGGGGCTCGGGGTGCTTACCCCCAGCAGGTTCCTGGGCACGTAGCCTTCGCGGTCCCCGAGGCGAGCCCACCACCACTCGGTCTCACTCTCGTCTCTGCGCCGCAGGATGGCGATGGCATCCCCTTCGTGGAAGGACAGCTCGTCGCCGTTCTGGGCCTCGTAGTCCCACAGAGCGTACACCACGCCCTTGTTCATAGTGCCCAGCTTCTCCTGCACCCCTGGAACAGCAGAGCGTGCTCAGGCCCCAGCGGGGCAGCTGCAGGGAAGAGGCGCCCGGACCCCAGGAGCAGCGCACGCCACTGGCCGAGGCTGCGCTCTGGAGGCTGCACGGGCCCCGTGCGTGAGGAGCCAGGGCTGCGCTGCCCCCCTCGCCTCCCAGCCAGACGGCCCCCGACACTCCGAGCCTACAGGCAGAGGTGCCTTGTCCTGAGGGGCATTTCTTAGTGTGAAAACTTGCTCCTCACATCCAGCACTAACTTCCAAAAATCAAGAATTACAGAAAATGCGATTCTTCCTTGATGCAGAAAGTCTTTCCTGTGGCCATGAGAAAGCCATAAACACAGAGCTGCACTCGGCGGGCAAGTGCACGGCCAGTGGCTGCATGAGCACCCCAAAAGGGCCCTCTGCCTGGACACAGGAGCCCCAAGCCCACCCCTCTCCACAGCCAGAACCACCCGGCTTCCTGTGCAGCCTGGCCCGGCCCTCTAGAGGCCTCCAGAGACTGGGATCTGTCTCTGTTCACCCAACTGGCAGTCGGGGAACAGAGGGCGTCGCTTGTTTCTCTGTTCTGTGGGCTCTGGGTTTTGCTGATCACGTCACCCCCAGGGCCCAGCACCGGGTGCCACCTCCTAGGCTCTCAAATGATGTGCTGAGTAAAGGACTGCTTAGTCCTTGGATAGAAGCAAAGTTCCACCTACTGGAAAACTCAACCCTGGGGAAAGCGGCCAAGTTAGGAGGTGAGTTTCACTCATCTGTGGCCGGTGGGAACGAAGAGCCAAGCCCTGGGCCACCCAGGAAGGAACCGTAGCGGGAGGAGGGTGGTGGGCAGCCAGCCCCGGCCTAAGGCGGCCTCTTTCAGCATCAAGGCTGGTGCATTCCAGCAGCAAGGGGCCAGCTAGGACACTGCCACCTGCAACGCTTCCTGACAGCATGGGTTTTCAAGCAGGGTTTTGGGACTGGGCGTAACGGGCAGTGTGACCTCTGTTCTAATGAGCAGCCCAGGAATGCGGCCCACAAAACCACGGGGGTGTCCCTCTGGGCCAGGACGGCAGTGGCCAAGGCCATCACTGCCGGGCCCAGGGAGAGAATCTCACGTACCATATAGAAACTGGGAACACTGAATGTAGCCTTCCTCCATCTCTTCACACTTGTCTGCAGCCGTCTCAATGTCACTAATGGTTGAGGCGAAAATGGCGGCCCCACTCTCCACCAGCTGCTTGCAGAGGTGGACGCTGTTGCAGGAGGCGGCACAGTGCAGCGGTGTCCTGAAACCAGACCGGGGTGAAGGCGTGGGCACTGCCTGGGGCCCGCGAAGCGCCTGGGGTGGCCAGTTCCTGGGTGGCGTGACCTTTAAGGGACCTCACGGCAGGGAATGACCCAGGCACCCAGCAAGTTGCTTTGTTTTAAGGGTTGCGTTTCCACTAACAAGCTGCTCTGGACCATGTGAAGTTTTGAAGGGGGGGTGGGGTGGATTACAAAATGGCCTATAAAATAGAAGAGGCAGCTGTCTGGAAGTTCTAAACAACATCTAATTGCACAACGGCAGAGCCCTGATCCTGAAGGCAAATGAAAACAAAAATTGCAGACTAACTAAAATGTCCACCAGAAGGGGGACATGGTAGGTTATTTTTCACACACAGTATCACCAGCCGTGACAGAGTGAAAACGAGAAAGCTCAAGGAGCGGGTGAATGAGGAGGCACGTGAGGAACCTAACCACAGCTGTGCCGTTAATAAGGTACGGAAAGGTCTGGAAGGAAGAGCAAGACCCTGACAGTGGCAGGCCCTTGAGGATGAAATGATGGGGGCTCTTGTTCTTTTTCTCTATTCTTGACTTCTGAGTTTTCGGAATATGCCTGTTTTCCTTTTGTAACCCACGGGGGGAAGTACGCTCTCAACCTCTGGGGCCCTCACCATCCGTCACTGTCGGCTGCGTTCACGTTGACCCCGAAGTCCAGCAGGAACCTCACGATGTGGTGGTGGCCGGCACAGACCGCGTTGTGCAGGGGGGTGATGCCTTCGTCGTTGGGCTTGCTGGGGTCCTCCACCTAGGACACACGCCGGTGAGCCCACCCAGCCCTCCCGGCAGGCGCCCGCTGCGGGGGCTGCACTCACCTCGTAGATGATCCTCTGCACCAGATCAAACTCTCCCTCCAGAGAAGCATCTAAGAGCAGCGCCAAGGGGTTGAACCTGACCCTCAGGCCATGTCCTGTCCGCTCGGAGTTAGGCTTCTTCAGGTTGGTCCGTTTGGTCTATTGGAAGGAAGCACGCTTGTGAATTAAAGGTGGTTCCCAGGGTGGTGACGAGTTCCAGAGCCAACCCCTGGGTGGAAAGAGCAGCGGGAACTAAAGCCTCAAGGCATCACCTGGGAGTTTGCTGGAAACGCACCTGCTCAGGCCTCTGGGCTCACAGGCACCCCAGCGGGAGAGCCCTGCCTCGGGGACCACGCCCCTGGCTCTGGGGAAGCCCTGCTGTGTCCACACCGCCAGCCTCTCCTGTTTAGAAGACGCCTGGGAGATACTGTGGTTATGAGACAGCCAAGCTTCTCATCTGGACTTCGGCTCACTTCCTGGCGATTTCCCACCAAACTCGACAGGCCGCACCCTGAGGC